>CM057337.1:846242588-846450088 GCA_030015575.1 Agapanthus africanus
ACTGTGGGAAAGCGACTTCCGAACGAGTATAGGGGAAGTAAGGAAGTGAAGCTATTGTACCTAAAAAAAGGGAAAAAAGAACCATCAGCAAAAGGATGTGATATTATTTTGTAGGACTACTAACTACAGAGCCAGTGGACCCCACAAAATCAAAGTGGCGGCTCATCAATGATGAGACGTGGGCCCACTGCGAGACTCAAAAAGGATTCTCATTAAATGAACAGTAGAGTTAAAACTCCTAATATTCCCCAAAAAGCGGGTTCCTTTAAACAACAACAGATTCAAATCTGTGTAATTAAAACCCTAAAAAAATCCTTAAAAGGAAAACATCCAAGAACAGTAAAGGGAATAAAATTCCCAAAGTTTTTAAGAATCAAACCAGAGATATGCTCTGTGAAGAAAAATGGAATTAAATTCCCATAGATGATGGGATTAAATCCCAGAAATTCCCAGTGTTAGGAAACATATGGGTTTAAATAATGAAATTAAATTCCAGGAATTCTCAATTGTCAGGATCAATGGTAGGGTAAAACCCTAAGAAGAGAATCAACGATTCTCAATGAATGTCCACTGACTTAAATCTTGATATGGACATCAAGATCCACGATCTACGTAAAAAAAAGAAGAGTTCTTTTTTAAGATCTTCAAGAGATCGGTTCAAGAAAAGAACCGAGCTCCGTCAAATATGATAGTAGATTTAAAATCCAAAATAAAAAAATATCCAAAAGATATCAAGAGCCAAGCTCTGTTCGTAGTCCTTACCAAAAAATTTTGCAGAGTTTAACTCTGTTCAAAAGAATTTTGAAGGCAGAGATCTAAGCTCTGACATGAGAATTAAATTCTCAAAGAAAGAAAAAATTAGGGAAGAAGATGAAGAAACGGTAGTCACTTCAACGACAAAGGCCGCATTTATAGAACGTTGTGGGATCGGTTCATCTTCCCACTCCCCTAAGTGATCCAACAGTGGTAAAATTTACAGCGTTGCACTCACGTGCAAGCCACGTGAGAGCAACGCTGGGGGGCATTTGTTCCTTATAAAAAAGAAGGGAGAAAACAAATAGGAAGAAAAGAATTCCCACAGTTTGGGCTCAGGTGTTAAACACGTGAGCGCTTATATGCAAAGCATATAAGCGCTGAAAACAAATAACCAAATGGGCCAAACTGGCCAACACGTGAGCGCTTATATGCTTTTACATATAAGTGCTGAGAATAAACAACCAAGAGAGGCCAAACTAGCCTCACGTGTTAAACACGTGAGCGATCATATGCAAAGTATATGAGCGCTAAAGAAAATAGGCTAAAACCCACATTGGGGTCACGTGTTAAATACGTGAGAGCATCTTCCTATATAGAATTAAATTCTAAAAGAGAAAAATATTCTCTGTTAAATAGAGAACCTTCAGATCAAAAATCCAATGGTGATTAAAAATCATCAGATATAGAATTAAATTCTATTAGGAAGAAATTATCTTCCTGATTTTTTTTTTAAATTAAAAAGATTTTCTCTGTTAAACAGAGATTTGTTGGATCAAAAATCTAATAATAGAATCAAATTCTAATATGGGAAAATATTTCCTTAATTTATCTAAATGAGAAAGATAAATTCTGAACCCTTTGATTAAAAAATCTAATGGCGGTTAAAAAAATCACCGTTGGACAGAATTAAATTCTGTATATGGGAAAATAATTTCCTTAATCTTGTTAAAAACAAGAAAATATATTCCGTTAAAACAGAAATGAACCGGATCAAAGTTTCGATGGTGGATAAATCCTATAAATAGTCTTTGAAGCCAATTAAATCAATTGGTCTCTCTCAAAGGAGAGATTTTCTCAAAACTGATTAACTAATTAACAATTTGCCTCCTCTATATAAAGGACCCGAGACTTCAAGTCTCACGGAGAGAATTGACCCCATAAGTTTTCTACAAGAACTGAGAATTTAATTCTCCTGAGAAAAGAAGAAGAGCTCCTCGCTCTCTCAAATCTTAAGTAAAGAAAAGCAAAGATAAATATATATCTCTTTTGCTTAGCATAAAAAGAAAACAAGAGTTTAACCCTTTATAAAAAGAACTTAGTTCTTTCTCTGATCTGATATCTGAAAAGCAAATCTCCTCACAAATTGAGAATTTAATTCTTATTGAGGAGGTTCTGTTCTTCAGACTCAAAGTCTAGGAAAAAGAACTAGGTCAAAAAAAAGACACGTTGTCTAGAAATTTAATTCCTCTGAAAACAGCGTTTAACCTTACATAAAGAACTTAGTTCTTACAAAAAGAACAAAAGAACTTAGTTTTCCAATAAAACCGATCCCGTATTCTCAAAACAGAGATCTTGGTGATCATTAATGATCAAAATGCCATTAACAGAAGTTAAAACTTATTCAGAAAATATCAACAGAGATTAAATCTCTAAAAAAAAAGGACTTGACGTCTCACGTGAAACACATGTGAGTGTCTAAAAGATTCCCTTAAATGGAACTCAGCGTCTCACATGAGCACCCAAAACAAAAGACCAGCGCCTCACGTGCTTCCCACGTGAGCGCCTATGTTCACCGCCGAAAGACCAGACCGAGATGTTGGAACGTCTGGCCTGAATTTTAGGGGCATATGCTATTTGGACTTCTCCATCCATCTCTTCGAAGATACCAAGTTGATTTATGGCATCCTATATCGGAGGTTTAGACAGATGCGGCCATTATAGCAGACTTTATCGGATTCCCCCTCATTTCTGAGGGGTTTTTGATCGTGAGGACGCTCTTCCCTGCAGGCACACGCCCCTGCAGTTAATTACATTACCGCATCGAGATGTTACGCCCAGCTTCCCGAAGTACGGGTAAGGGGACGCGACGGGTCGCGCGACGTATGTACTCAGAAGTAAAGACGCTAAGCGTATCTAAGCAATATAAAGTAAAAATGTACACAAGAGACATGAATAAAAATGAACAGCAATTTTATTTATTAAACATTCTTTTACAAGTACAACTGAAAATGTAAATACATGAATAGAAAGCAATACCTAAACAATGACATAACTGAAAAGAAAATATGCACAAGTGACTATAGCTTGGGGTCCTCAAAGTACTGCTCAGGGGTCTGCTCCAAGTGCTCCTGGCTGGTCTCGAGCTCCTCAGAGTCGCGTCCTCCTGACAACATTCCAAAGAAGAAGAGAAATAGGAATGTCGTCAGCGAACAATCGCTCGGTAAGTCCCAAAGAAAGTGAGAAATAGAATAGATAGAAAAAAGAGTATATCTAGTATAATGTTTGATTATTATATTAACGCAGTGTTTGTAGCTTGGTACAGAATATGCCAGTGTATACGAGAGGAGTCCAACTTACACTGTGGACTTTGGTAACCCGTAGTATAAGGCTCCGTTGAAAATACCATGGAACAACGATATGGATGTAATTATGTCTTTTAGTGACCACCTCATGCCACCTTCATGTTCCGTATCAGTCTACCCCTTTATAAACCCCGTAATGTTTATTATACTAATTGTAATGTATTGTCTTGTAGTAAATGGAAGACTTGCCGGAACCATGATATCAGTAAATGGAATGGATATAAATGGACAGGTATGTAATCCGAGTATATCCATGGTTCGGTTCGGTCAAGTTCATGTTGTTATAGATTGAATTCTGGCATTCATGGATTCATGTTGAAAATAGAGTTATACTTGAAAAGAATTCAAATCAGATTATATTCAGATTTTACCATGACTCGATCTGAGTCAGACTTTTAAACAGAATTGAAGTCCTGATTGTTTTGATATTATCGGTATTTGCTGCACATGGACGACAAGATTTATGTCTTTTTCCAAGACAATTACCGTATTGATAACACCGTTATTAGATTATCTACCTTAGATAGGCATGCACCCATATTCTCCGGCTCCCTGAGGCTCAAGAGAACTGGTCCCGCTTAAACCTATATTTACTAGGGTCCTTATTGTAATTTAACATAACTTGAGGGTGTTTTATATAAAAACAGTTTTCATTGATAACACCTCTAGTATTTAATTATCGTCTTTAGGGTTTTCATAGATGTATATTTTATAAAAGTAAAATTTTCTATTGAGTAGAACCTAGTTTTCATTGTATATGGTATTTTAATGAAATATTGGAATTTGTATTGAATTGAAATGGTAGTTTCATGTAATTGTGATTCCTTTGATTTAGAAAAACATGGAATATTTGTATAATATATTTAAAATAGATCTTTTGATAATAGTTATAAATATATATTTAATAAAAATACATTTTATTTATTTTGTAGAGATCTCATTTTCTTAAAAATGCATCAAAAATTCCATCGAAATCGAATGCTCCTTGCGGGGGTCTGCATTTCGCTCTACTAGGCCCGAGAACGTGCGATAACCCGCACCATCCCGATCGGGGTTCTCCAAAATGGGTTGTAGAGACGTATTTGCAAAGAATTAAGTAATACACTTTTTTAAAGAAAACGGTTTTTAATTGTTTAAGGTATTTATTCGTAAAAGCGTATTTTCCCATAACCTAGAATCCCAAAATTCATCGTGCTATATCAAAAATGTGTGGTGTGATGAGTTAGGTCATTATCTTATGAGTTTTCTAAAGGTAATACGGTTAAAAGTGGATAACAATATCGTTTGTAAACATGATGGTATTTTACTGTAAAAGTGAAATAGAAATTGCAACATGAATTATTTTTAGATGAAACTTGTTCTAATATGTTTATTTATATTTGTTAAACACTATATGAGAATATGATATTTTATTGTTTAAGAAAAGTGGAGTTTTTAAAGAAAAACCAATCGGAAGTCGGAATAACTCCGCTTCCGAAGAGTTTTGAAAAAGTGGAGTTTTAGAATAGAAAAAGAAAAGGGGAGAGGGGAGTTATCAATTAATTAAGAAGAGGAGAGATATAGGAGGCTATCGGAACTATCAGGGCGTCGTTTCGTCGCCGGAATCTCCTCGAAACGTCGTCGGAACTTCGCCCTTTGCTAACTCCACTTGCACAACCTGGGACTTGGAAATTTTATAGAGTTTTTGTAATAGAATTCTGAGTGAGGGGGGGGGGGTGAAAGTGGTGTGGTATTTATAGGGAAAATTAGGGTTTTGAGGGTTAAAGAATGCATTAAAATTAGAATTAAAGCGTGAAATTACACTCTATGGATAATTGCAGAGTAAACAAACAATATGGTGGTACTGGGGTAGGCGAAGGGGTGCTAGGGTGAAGAATTAGGGACTATCCCCTACGGGGAGCCCGGCGGTGCCGGCCGTAGGCACAATCTCGCCGGTCTAGAACCGGTGAGGGATGGTAGGATTTGGCCACGTGTTGGTGTCGTTTAGTATATCTCAGTGCACATGTTTGATTTCTGTGTGACTTTTTATTTTATGTGTAGTGCACGTGTAAACTTTTGGGTTTCTAAAAGATTAAAAGAAAAATCAATTAAAAATATATGTGGCTGGGGGGATTCGATCACAGGGGCTGCGTCACAGCAGTGCAAGACTTTACCAATGAGCTACAAGTGCTTTCTTACTGTTCAAAAGCAAATCAAATTTATAACTTGTGCTCAGGCTTAAATATTCCTTTCTGTATTTTGGAAAAAATTTGTACAGAAAGTTTAGGGTTGTTACGTTGCGATAACTATTTTCTCCCACTCCCGGCAGTTCACTTTGTGTCGTGTGTGTTTTTGTTTGTTTTGGTTGCCCGTGGATTGTATACAGAGACTAGTTTATGTCGTCACCCGTAGAGCGCGGATTAGTCCAAATCCATATATTTTAGATTTGAGTTTAGTTTATTTAAGGGACCGTTAATCTGGTTTGAGATTAAGATCAACTTAAACGTATGAGCATTTGGGCCTAATTATTTTAGTTTAAGGACATGAAGGTCCATTATCGGCATGTTTGAGGCGACTATTAGTTTAGGGACATTTCAGTTCATCATTCATCTTGCGCGCACGTGTACTTGTTACATGGCGGAGTGAACGATGGTGACATAAAATGCGCCCAATTTGGGGCATGATCCGATTTGAGGCATGCAAGTCAATTTGGAAGTGCATCAATATGGGATGTATCATTCTCTGTCTTGATGAAATTTTACATCAAGCAGGGACAAGGAGTTGTTGTTGGTTGTCGGGACCTGCCACCTCTCTGAAGACGTTGAGGGATTACAACGACATATATCAGAGGTGTGAAGAGATATACCCTTAAACCAAATCCCGTATTTGAGAAAAAAGGGATGATGGTCCTAAGAATCGTTAGTCATGTTTGAGACTAAGATCAACTTAGGAGATATGGGATGAGTATCATTTTGGATATCATCAATGAGAGATCTTTAGTCATGTATGAGACTAAAATTAGTTTGGAAATCATAAGCAATATGGGCTTGGTTGATTTAAAATTAAAGAGATTTAACCTCAGGTAACTTAGCCAATTTGGGCTGAGATTGGGTTTCTATACTATCCAGCAGTGCTAAGCACTGATATATATAGTGCTCATATGTGTTTCACGTGAGGCGCTGGAATAGTGCTAAGCACAAACCTTTTTCTGGCACCTACGTGTTTTTCACGTGAGACGCTACTATAGTGCTAAGCACTAATTTTCTCTGACGCTCACGTGTGAAACATGTGAGGCGCTCAGATATGAGCGCCGCCCAATCAGTGCTAAACTCTTAGTCATTTTGATTAAATATAGAGTGCTTAGCACTTTGCATGGCACTCATGTGGGAAGCACATGAATGCTAAGCATTGATTTCGGGTTTTGTTTGTTCACCCCCCTTTTTAGACATAAGTGATAAGCACTTGGCTAGAGCTGTGGTGCTCACGTGTGAAACATGTGAGGTGCCAGATTTTGGGTTTCCAAGAGTGTTTCATGTGTATTTCACGTGACTGCTTTATTTTTGGGGTGCTGGGCTGCTTTATTTAGTGGATGCCTAATCAACAAAATTGAGACGCTCACGTAGGAAGCACATGGGGTGTTTTAGCTCTTATTTTGTTTGTTTTAGGCACTCACATGGGGCACACGTGAGGCACTATAATAGTGCTGAGCACTAATTTTGCTCACGTGTGTTTCACGTGAGACGTCAAGTTCTTATTTATAGAGATGTTAATCTCTATTAATGACATTTTGGTCATTGATGATCATCAAGATTTCTGTTTTGAAGATCTTAGATCATTTTTTCATTTAATTGGAGAACTAGGTTCTTATATATATATATATATATATATATATATATATATATATATATATACATACATACATACATACATACATACATACACACACACACACACACACACACATAAGAACTAAGTTCTTTATGTAGGGTTAACCCTAATTTTGAAGGAATTAAATTCCCAGAGCATATGTTCTTTTCTTTTTCTTTCTTTTTAATCTAGCTCTTTTCTAAATCTTTGATCCTCAGGAACAAGATCTTCTCGATGAGAATTAAATTCTCGGAAGACTTGTCTTGAGGATTTCCAATCTAGAGGAAGAACTAAGTTTTTTGAGGTGGGTTAAACCCTTATATAGGTAAAAAGAGATATTTTGATCTCCGTGTTTCATTACCTAGGGTTTTTGAGAAGAAAAGTCTTCTTCTTTGAGAATTAAATTCTTTGTTCTTTTCTTTTAGAGCTCATTGTAGTTGGCAGAAGCTTATAGGTTTTTTTTTTTCTATATGAGACTTGAAGTCTCGGGTTCTTTATATAGTGGAGGCAAATTGTTAATTAGTTTTGATAAAATCTCTCATTGAGAGATTCCAATTGATTTAATTGATCTTAAAATTTATTTAGGGAATTTTATCCACCGTTGGATTTTTGATCCAAGAATTTCTGTTTTACAGAACATGTTTTCTTGTTGTTAACGAGATTGGGGAAATATTTTCCCACATATAGAATTTTATTCTACCGAATGGTGATATTTTTATCACCATTGGATTTTTAATCCAAGGATGCTCGGTTTAACAGAGCACAATCTTTATCTATTTAGAAAAATATAGGAAATATTTTCTATCTCATTGTATTTTTGATCCACCAATTTTCTATTTAACAGAAAATATCATTCCCAATAGAATTTAATTCTACACTTAATTACCATTGGATCTTTGATCCAACGGTTCTTTATTTAACAGAGAGGATCTTTCTCTTTTAGAAAAATTCAAGGAAGTATTTCCAAATAGTAGAATTTAATTCTACGTAAGGAGGTGCCCTCACGTGTTTAACACGTGAGGCTTATCTAGCTTCTCTGATTTGACGCCCATATGTTGGATATAGTGCCCTCAGAGTCAATTATTGGATCACAGGCATGTGATTGCAATGATTGAGGGAGGACCTATGCCGGTAGGACAGTTTTACTCGAGATGATAGTATGCTATCTGGTTTATCTTTATCATCGTGTACTGCTTTAGGTGACCTTATGAGTCGCTATTACACGTTGATAGAGCCCCTAGAATTCTTGCTTGACTACCAGCAGTATGAGGGCGATCATATACGTGAGAGCTGGAGTCTATAAGCACATCCTTAAAAGGTCCTTAGTCGTGGGAGTTTCGAGACAGGGCATCGATTCTCCAGAATAGACTAGTGTATACAGTCGAGACCCTGACAAGGGGCGGTGGCCGGTCTCACAAGCCACTGGTGTCAGTTGGTTCACCTAAGATGTATACAGGTGCTCATTGGATTATGAGTACACCGGACAGGACTCGCCGGGAACCTGCTAGTTGGTATTATACCTGACGTCAGATAGCAGTTCCCTGGTGACATGTGTACAGGTTAGTTCATCGACCTGAGATCGTCATTTGTCTCGTGTGAGTTCCCACTGTGCTTTGATTACTACCCTACCACGCTCAAAGGAGACGTGCAAACAGGTTTTAGTTGGGTACAGTCCCGAGCCACATGGAGGCAGTGAGCGGATCTGCAGGGGTTCGTCTCTCCCGGTATTGGGGGTGGGGTCGCGCTGTGTCTAGGAGAGCCAGTACATGAAAAGTCCTTGGCCAAGACAGGAGATTTACTGGTAGGTATTCCAGTAGTATCTCAGGGTGTTCTGGGCTACACTCCGACACGACTTGTACCGCTATTGGGGGTCTGACTTTTACCAACACCCTAGGCCCGCCATGCGATGCTCATAGACGAACGGACCGGACTGTACGGATATTGTCACTGATAGGCTCGGTAGGGTGTCAGGATGAGTTCGCTCATCGACGTCCCTTTTGGTCAATAGCTGGTGGCCCGTCACGTATGGCTGATACCTCTGACGTGCTAGTGGTTAAATCCACAGCCATAGTATTGACGAGTCTTTAGAGTCCACCACACACACAGTTACTCAGGTTTCGGGCGAAACGCTGTAGAGGCCGTATGGAGATATGGCAGGGTTCGATCAGATACATGCTGTATTGCACGGATCGTGATCGGACGGTTTTTACTAGCCGGCTTCGGCTTAAGCCGGATCCTAGTATTAGATAGTGTAGATTTTGTCTCTTTGCATTTGTGTTCAGTGGGAATACAAATTCGGGTATGTATATACAGTCGCGGGGTTTTCCTGTATTTTATTACGGGATCAGTTTTCTGAAGTTGCCAGTTTGCATTCCGTTCCGGCCGGTTTTCCTTTGTTCCTTCACGACCGGACTTTATCGTTGGAGGGTGTTATTTGCAGTTTGCAAATAACATTTTGTGGAGGGGGTTTATTGTATTTATGGCTTCATTATGATAGATTTCTCATGATGAGATTCCCTTTGAATCAATCCTTTGCATTTATGAGATTGGATGAGATTAGAAATGGTGTGACCATTTTTCTTCTCATGTTCATACTAATTCTTTCTTGCCTTATTCCATTTTCTCTCTCCAATTATTCTTGTTCAAGAGGGCCAGCCACTTTGAGGGATGGGGGTGAGGAAAAATTCATTGATCTCATTTTTCTTATTCTTTGCTAAAAAATGAGAGCACCATTTTCTCTTCATAAAGTTCTTCTTTCTCCTTCACATTATCAAAGGCTACTAAACCCCAAAGAGACATAGACTCTACACTACATCTACAGCAACTCTTGGATGCGTCGTCTAGCCAACTTCGCGCCCGAGTTGCCTCGGTCCAGAGGTGGGAGCCCGTAAACAAACCCGGCTACGTGGTGCCTTTCCGACGAGGAGGTGACGGACGGAGATTCCGCAGGAGATTGAAGTGGAGACGAAGACCGAAGGACACGGATCGCTTGGTATAACTCTCTACCCGTATTTTAGTTTGCTAGTAGCTAGGTTAATGGCCCAATCCGGGATAAAAGTGCGCGGTGGTGCCGGTTTGCTAGTTTGCAAGGTTTTTCGTTTCCGCATTTCCGGCGTCGGATCGACGGCCGGGGCGCCGCCGCGGACTTACAATGGTATCAGAGCCACGCCATTAACTTAGCCTAGCTTGCTCTAACGTATTTAGAACTCGATCGAACAAAAAAATCCCAAAAACCGTATTTTCCAAAGCACAAGTTTCTGTCGAATTTTTTTTGGCTCCAAAAATTTTTCAGGTTGTTGCAGAATACTGTGCAGGGAATTCTAAGCACTCTGTGAAAAATTAGTCATGTGATCTCACCATACCACCACGGAACCGCGGCCAAACCTATACTTGGGCTGCGGTTCCGCCGCGCTTTTGACTGTTCATTTGACCAAATTTTTGCAGAGAGCTTTTGAGTTGAAAATGGGGGTTTTGGGATATTCTGTTTGGGTCCAGATTTTCTGTGAGTGCTACAGTAGTGCTTGGGGCCCACTTGGGTAAATTTGTTCGATCGGATATTTTAAACATGCTAGTTCACAGTATTTACATTATATCTGCGACCGTGAATGTCATTCGATCGGTAAATCCAGTCTATCTGCTATAGCCCTTTTAGACGGATTTGCGAACGTGACATTCACGTTGATGTTCTGTGTTGTGCTGTGATGTTGCAGATTGGTCGTGGGGGATAGCCTGGATGCAATGTTAGTACAGTTTCATTTTATATGTACATTTGATATTGTGGGACGAGCGTCCGACATATGGACTGCCGTCACTGCCTGTTTGTATTATTCTTTTGGGGCATGACCGGATCGAGGTCGATGTACCCGTTGTATGTATATTTTACTTTCTGTACTAGGATTACCCCGTGGAGGGGTGCACGGATAGCCGGATTCTAGAGGGCAATGGGCCCGCATCTCATGGTATTGAGACGGAGGGGGCTTCACTCTAGAATTGGCGGGCTATTCGCCGCACTCGTAGGGGGTATAGGTTGACCCAGGAGGGGTGCCCAAATTACCGGATTCCGTGAAGTGCTGGGTGGTCCATTCACGTTGCTGAAGGGAGCTGCCTCGCTTCAGGTTTTGGCGGGTAACTTGCCGCGCCCGTAGGGGTCTAGGTTTTCATTGCACAGGCTATCCACACGACCAGGGGAATATCGGGTTTCAGTAGCGGCTCTATGAAACCCGGGGATCCCAGATATCTGTATTGTTCTGTGATGCTGGTTACATTTCTGTGATGTTGCATTTTATCACGCCTTGAGCGAATATTATATATTGATATATATATTAGTAGATGTTGTATATGTTTTGCATCCGCACTAGTCCAGTCCCCGCTCTGTCGTTAGTTAAGTAACCTAACGGGTGATGATGGGACCCAGTGGCGAATGCGGATGGCATATACGCACATCATTATTTTCGTTCTTTATTGGTGTGATCAATTGATGGGACTGCGTTGATTCGGATCAATGCAAGATAAACAAACCTATTATGATTTTGTTGGAATATTTTTCAAAAAGCTGTTATTGCAAGGACGTTCACTTTTGTTTTGCATCGTGGTATTTAGTTGGAATATCCTGCTCTTCAGTCGACGAGACAAGGGCCGAGATCCCTTCACCGGGAGTGACCCCTTGGACAGAAGTTTGCGTCAGGGCAATAACTTCACTATAGCCGTTTACTTTTGCTTTGCATCATGGTATTCAGTTGGAATATCCTGCATCTCATTCTACGGGGAAAGAGCCGAGATCCCTTCACCGGGAGTGACCTCTTTAGCAAAGGTTTTCGTTACTATATTTTACTATAAATCTATCCGTTCCTTCAACGATATCAAGTTCATTACGTTAAAGGTTTTCGCCAGAAACCATTCATAGCCCTCCGTCATTTCAGAACGGTAGCACTTAGTATTCATGCTATGTATGTTGGCCTTCGTTAAGGCATAGTGTATGGTAGCTATTTGTTACTTTCTGCAGCATAGATAGATGCGTTGGTTTGGGACAATCGTACTACTATTTTGGCCTTCGTCAAGGGTATGTACGGATGGGTTCAAATTAACCTGGATAATGACGGGTAGAACTTGACATGTGACTTATGATATGTTGGCCTTCGTCAAGGTCATAAGAGCATGGGGCAAAAATCCACATCGGGAGTTTCTAAAGAAACTGAAACTTACCAGATATGTGCATACCTTCTGGAGTGTGATAACGTGAGCGGATTCCGTCACGTTATCATGCGATGATAGTTGGATCCCGATTCCCACTGATGAGTTGGTTTACTCCTCGGGTGATCCCGGCTAATTCTTCTTTCAGGTTTGGGGAAGAATTTGACGTTACAGTGGGAGGTTTCCAGATTAGATAAAGTGATAACCATTCTGATCTAGGTTAGAGTGCACACTGAGTGTTTGTTTTATCTCTCTCTTTGGCAGCGACCATTGACCCGACCCTAGACTATGACTCAGTGACCAAGTTGATCGAACCTTCTTAACACTGGCTTTTGGATTGTCAGAGTTGCAAACCTCATTGCCACTCCTACTTTTACCCTTTTCTCCAGGACACCCCGTATTACTATGAACGTCCACTTCCATTGGACAAAACCATCGTATGGTTATATACGAACTCGAAGGAATTCGAGGATGGTTTCCGGTTCTGGAGAAAACGAATAGGACTATTCAGTTGTCTTTTCCTTTTACCTTCTCTCAGATTGCGAGTACTCCTTGGTTTAGGAGATAGTACACCTATTACGCAAATTGGATAAGTCTTCTTCCAAACCTTAGGCTGGTGCCGAACGGTAGGGAATGAAGAAAACCAATTAGCTTAAACGGTGTGCAGAAGGTATTAATTTAAGACAAAGAAAGGGATTAGTAAGAGGGCAAAGTAAATTGCGACTGCTATTCACGACCAAACCAAGTATTTCTTCGCCAATCCTAAATCACCTTTGTATTTCTTCAGGACACTCCGTATAACTATGAAGATCCCAAGTTTATTGGATAATCCATCGTATGGTTATATACGAACTCGAAAGGAACTTGTTCCAGTTCGGGGATAGATCTTGGTTCAGGAGAAATAGGAATAAGGTTTATTTGGTTGTCTTTTATCTTCATCTTCTCTCGCATTGCGAGTGTTCCTAGGATTAGGATAGTACACCCATTATGCTTATTGGATAGTCTTCTTCCAAAGCATAGGCTGGTGCCGAACGGTAAGGAAGGAAGAAAACCAATTGGCCTAAAGGGGTGTACAGAAGGTAATGACTAAAAACATATAAAGGGATTTGGAGAGATGGCAAAGAATTATACGGTTACAGTTGTGAATCTGGATAATGGAAGAGGCATTACTAGGAATACCCGGATACCCCATTGAAACATTTCAATGTTTCAGTTTCACTGTGTACTGTTAAAAGAAAACTGATTTCCCAATTAGACACTTGCTCCAGGGTATGTATTTACCAGGTTTGATTCTTTCATCTGTATGGTTTTACAGATGATGAGTGGGAGTAAGTTATTGGGAATTAGGTGATCATCCTCATTATATCGGGATTCGTTGTAATTGGTGATATTTGAGGAAGTCACCTGGGTTGTTTGCCGGTCGGCAAATATTTGGTTTTGAATATCCGTTGTTATGCACCAATTTCAAATTGATATATCTGTACGTCTATTTTTATAGAGTGAGATATACCTTTTGAAATTATGTCTATGACGTTTACCTATACCAGTGGATGGTTAGGTAAGGAGCATTAAATAGCGGTGTAATTCTTCATAACCATAGTACAGTTTTCAATCTACGACACACAGTGAATGAGTTATTAGACTCAGGAGACTTGTACAGAGTATAGTATATTATCCAGTGTCCATTAGTACAGAGGGGTTGGTCTTCGTACTATATTCTGTTTACTTATGACTTCTCTAGTTCTTAGACAAGTGTTTCGTAGAAACACAGGGTCTGAGTTTTGAGAAGTTATAGGTATAAGAATAGAGTAGAGAACCAGGTATTGCAAGTATCGGGATTCTTCAAGGTGATCGAAGATGTAGATACTTGTGTATGTTATTCAGTTGATAGTAATGAGTAATGAGAACTTGCTTCTCTTTCAGGTTACTCATAATTGGAAGCATTCCTAAGTTGAGTAACGCTGATCGACCTCTTTCCATTTAGTTAACATGCACTGGAGACAGTTGCATGATTTGAATCTGGTTCAATTAAATCAGTGCCTCTGTTCCTGTATTGGATATAGAACAGTTCATATCTTGACATTGTTAAGATACGGGGAGTTGTCCAGCTTATGCTTAAAACCAGACTCAGGATGACTCAAGGCACGTTTCTGTAATGGCTGTTTGTGGGTTGACCCGGGCTATGACGAGGGTTAACTTTCTACCATCTGGAAAATCAATAGTGATATTGTTCTTAACTCGCCACAGTTTTAATAAAAATGGATTTTTTCAGAAAACAGTAGTGGGAGTATGGTAGAACTGGAAGTGATTACAGAACCGCAAACGATTACTGAAGATTTGATAAGAACTTAAAGATTCAATCTGGTTTGACATTCCATTGGCCACTCCGCAGATATGGTGGGTAACCTCAGGCACCTGAGAGGTACTTCGGTATGCTCAGGGACGGTGGCAGGGAGGTTCTTGTTTACCCAGACTTGCCATTGCTGTTGTTCCAGACTGTAAGACCCAGCAGGAGGATGAGTATAGCGTCGTTCTAAACTAGCTTTAGAAGTGTACGTCTATATGACTTTGCCAGAGGGTTGTCGTGATCAGTGGGAGCAGCGGAAGCATTGGTGGACAGGTGGCTTATGTCTATTTATAGACTAAAGTAGATATAGCGGAGATAGGTCATCTATTTCTGATGCGATAGTCATAGGTTTGACTTCATCAGAATAGGGGATGGATCTGTTAAGAAGGTAGTAGGGTGTGATGTCCTGGTATTTGGATGACATGCACAGAATAGGAAGTAATATTCTTATACTACGGTCGGTTATACATTGGTTGTCACACAGTGGTTTCTCCATACATGACTTGGATATTATATCAGACATTCTGGTTACTAGATCTATGGTTCTAGATCTAGATTTGGGTGGTTTCCCAATCAGGGTACTTTGACAACATTCTATGAGTATTTAGAATGGACGACTCCTGGCACGGTAGTATACCTGCAGGTGATGGGGTCACCCTCTCTAAAGGTGTCTTACAGACTAAAGGGGAGAGGGATAGGCATGATTGGCAGATCACTTGCTTAGGCAATTGAGTCAATCATGAGATGTCAAGTACCACACCAGATGTTGTTTTTGCAGGAGATGCAATAAGTTGATATTGATCCAATCTTGGAGAAACATTCGGAAGCAGTTTTAGAACATAAGTGGATGTTCTAGGGATTTGATAACGGCAGCCTCCTTTCGGAGACAGTTATCATTCCAGGCTTCCAAAGTGACCTGGATGACAGAGTGGCTGTCAAAGTTATAGTTTTCCCTCTGAAGAGGGGCAGTATTTGGACAGGTGGTCCAGGTGGATACTGAGGGAGGCATGGCGCAGGATACTGATTAAGTTCAGTTGACGATACAGTCTAAGAAGTTTGGATTTGGAGTTCATTTATGAGCTAGATCCCATCAGACATCCAGACACATTCTAAGACAGGTATTGCTCATTTCGGTAGATGGCTTTCTCCGCGAACTTGAGATAAAGAGAGACATAGAAAGAAACATCAAAGCGGATCCACTCACTGAGGCTATTCCTCGAACGCAATAGTTTCGCAAACGAGCTTTGTGAGACTGACTAGTAGAGGAGTTGGGTGTTCGGTATCACACGGGCTGTGAGTATGCGACATCGCAATAATTAGCCTTGAGTGCAAGTGGGAGATTGTTGGATATAGTGCCCTCAGAGTCAATTATTGGATCACAGGCACGTGATTGCAATGATTGAGGGAGGACCTATACCGGTAGGACAGTCTTACTCGAGATGATAGTATGCTATCTGGTTTATCTTTATCATTGTGTACTGCTTTAGGTGACCTAACGAGTCGCTATTACACGTTGATAGAGCCCCTAGGATTCTTGCTTGACTACCAGCAGTATGAGGGCGATCATATACGTGAGAGCTGGAGTTTATAAGCACATCCTTAAAAGGTCCCTAGTCGTGGGAGTTTCGAGACAGGGCATCGATTCTCCAGAGTAGACTAGTGTATACAGTCAAGACCCCGGTGAGGGGCGGTGGCCGGTCTCATAAGCCACTGGTGTCAGTTGGTTCACCTAAGATGTATACTGGTGCTCATTGGGTTATGAGTACACCGGACAGGACTCGCCGGGAACCTGCTAGTTGGTATTATACCTGACGTCAGATAGCAGTTCCCTGGTGACATGTGTACAGGTTAGTTCATCGACCTGAGATCGTCATTTGTCTCGTGTGAGTTCCCACTGTGCTTTGATTACTACCCTACCACGCTCAAAGGAGACGTGCAAACAGGTTTTAGTTGGGTACGGTCCCGAGCCACATGGAGGCAGTGAGCGGATCTGCAGGGGTTCGTCTCTCCCGGTATTGGGGGTGAGGTCGCGCTGTGTCTAGGAGAGCCAGTACATGAAAAGTCCTTGGCCAAGACAGGAGATTTACTGGTAGGTATTCCAGTAGTATCTCAGGATGTTCTGGGCTACACTCCGACACGACTTGTACCGCTATTGGGGTCTGACTTTTACCAACCCCCTAGGCCCGCCATGCGATGCTCATAGATGAACGGACCGGACTGTACAGATATTGTCACTGACAGGCTCAGTAGGGTGTCAGGATGAGTTCGCTCATCAACGTCCCTTTTGGTCAATAGCTGGTGGCCCGTCACGTATGGCTGATACCTCTGACGTGCTAGTGGTTAAATCCACAGCCATAGTATTGACGCTGTAGAGGCCGTATGGAGATATGGCAGGGTTCGATCAGATACGTGCGGTATTGCACGGATCGTGATCGGACGGTTTTTACTAGCCGGAGCTGGATCCTAGTATTAGATAGTGTAGATTTTGTCTCTTTGCATTTGTGTTCAGTGGGAATACAAATGCGGGTATGTATATACAGTCGCGGGGTTTTCCTGTAATTTATTACGGGATCAGTTTTCTGAAGTTGCCAGTTTGCATTCCGTTCCGGCCGGTTTTCCTTTGTTCCTTCACGACCGGACTTTATCGTTGGAGGGTGTTATTTGCAGTTTGCAAATAACATTTTGTAGAGGGGGTTTATTTTATTTGTGGCTTCATTATGATAGATTTCTCATGATGAGATTCCCTTTGAATCAATCCTTTGCATTTATAAGATTGGATGAGATTAGAAATGGTGTGACCATTTTTCTTCTCATGTTCATACTAATTCTTTGTTGCCTTATTCCATTTTCTCTCTCTAATTATTCTTGTTCAAGAGGGCCGGCCACTTTGAGGGATGGGGGTGAGGAAAAATTCATTGATCTCATTTTTCTTATTCTTTGCTAAAAAATGAGAGCACCATTTTCTCTTCATAAAGTTCTTCTTTCTCCTCCATATTATCAAAGGCAACTAAACCCCAAAGAGACATAGACTCTACACTACATCTACAGCAACTCTTGGACGCGTCGGCTAGCCAACTTCGCCCCCGAGTTGCTTCGGTCCAGAGGTGGGAGCCCGTAAACGAACCTGGCTACGTGGTGCCTTTCCGAAGAGGAGGTGACGGACGGAGATTCCGCAGGAGATTGGAGTGGAGACGAAGACCGAAGGACACGGATCGCTTGGTATAACTCTCTACCCGTATTTTATTTTGCTAGTAGCTAGGTTAATGGCCCGATCTGGGATAAAAGTGCGCGGTGGTGCCGGTTTGCTAGTTTGCAAGGTTTTTCGTTTCCGCGTTTCCGGCGTCGGATCGACGGCCGGGGCGCCGCCGCGGACTTACACCATATGCCTTACATATGGGCGCTCATATGTTTAACACGTGAGGCCAATTTGGACTTTGGCTATTTACTCTTAATGCTCATATGCTTTGTATAGAATTTAATTATATGCATAGAGTTTAACTCTATCTGAAGCTAATGCTTCAAAAGGGTATTCCCACGTGTTTAACACATGATCCCTAGTGAAGATTTTCCTTCGTGCTTATGGACGCTCATGTGTTTAACACGTCAGGCTCATTTAGCCTTTAATTGTTTGACTGCAGCGCCTATATGCTTTGCATATATGCGCTCACGTGTTTAACACGTGAGGCTTATTTAGCCTATTAGTTGTTTGATTGTAGCGCCTATATGATTTGCATATGGACGCTCACGTGTTTAACATGTGAGGCTCATTTAGCCTATAGTTGTTTGATTGCAGCGCCTATGCTTTACATATAGGCGCTTACGTGTTTAACACGTGAGGCTTATTTAGCCCATTAGTTGTTTGATTGCAGCGCATATATGCTTTGCATATAGGTGCTCACGTGTTTAACACGTGTGGCTCATTTAGCCTATAGTTGTTTGATTGCAGCGCCTATATGCAAAGTATATAGGCGTTTACGTGTTTAACATGTGAGGCTTGAGTCGTGAAGAATTTTCTCCCCTTTTTTCTCTTTTATGAGGGAACAGCCCAAAAAAAAGGCCCAGCACCTCACGTGCTTTCCACGTGAGTGCCCAAAACAAAGACCCAACGCCTCACATGTTTCCCACGTAAGCACTGTATAAAACACCGAGCACTATAAATTTAGTCAAAATGACTAAGTGCCTGGCACTGATTTGACAGCGTCCATGTCTGAGCGCCTCACGTGTTCCCCATGTGAGCGCTAGATCCACAAATAAGTGCCTAGCACCTCTAGATAAAGGAAAAAAGGGGCTGAGCAAACTGAGCCACAAATAAGTGCTTAGCACTTCTGAATAAAAAAGGACTGAGCAAACGAAACCCAAATTAGCTAAATCTCTGAAGTTTTTCTTATAGCTGAGCCCAAATTCTCTGTTGTTAGATCTTAAATAAAAAAAATTATCCTTAAAATGTTGGTAAATTGATTTTAATCTTAAATAGGACCAATGCATCCATAGTTAAAATGAATTGAGCCCAAATGCTCATATATTTAAGTTGACCTTAATCTAAAAAAAATAGATTAATGGTCCTTAAATAAAACAAAATATTCTTTGAACTGACGGAACATATAATCTAAGTTCAATACCTAAATCTAAAATATACGGATTTGGAATAATCCGCGCCCTACGGGCGACAACATAAACTAGTCTTCATATACAATCCATGGGCAAGCTTAACAAACAAAATAACAGACGACACGAAGTGACCTTCTGGAGCAGGAGAAAGTGGTTATCACAATGCGATAACGTAATTAACTGCAGGGGCTTGCGTCTGCAGGGAAGAGTATCCCCACAATCAAAAACCACTTACAAATGAAAGGGAATCTGATGAAGTCTGCTACATCGGACGCATCTGTCCAAATCTCCGATATACGGTGCCATAAATCAACTTGGTATTTTTGGAGAGGTGGATGGATATGTCCAAATAGTATCTACCCCCAAATTCAGGCAAGACGATCAATCCCAGTTCGTCTATGTTTTCGGCTGTAAACAACAGTATAATCAATAAAGCAATAAAACAAATGTTTGTATAAAAAATATCAATAATTTATGGTCGTTGGGACGATCCAGCTCCATCGTCCCATGACCTGAACATACTCCCAAACTCGTCTCGTATAACCTGCCTGATGGCCTTCGCATTCGACCACCTTAGCTCCTCGATCTGCGCCTGAAGCGTATCCACCCGCACATTCTACTGCTCCACCCGGTCTTGGAGCTGACGAATCTCCTCCAGCGATGCAGCGGCCACATCTGTCCGCGTATGAACCATAGCGTACTCATGGACGAACGGACGCCTGCAAAGTGTCGGTGAGCCCCGAGTCCAACCCCGCATTCATAGCCATCATGATGTACGCCGGATATCGAATTTAGAACAGGGACAATGGCAGTAATCGAGTCGTCGGGGCCAAGTCCTAAGGCGTATGTCCTCTCCTGGAACTGGGTCTGTGAAGAAGATATATAGATATATATAAACATGTTAACTTAATACAATATCGAATTGATTATATAAAATTCACCATGTACTCGCCCATGCCCCTATGTAACACGGACCATCTCCTGGCAGCAGTGTAGTTGGCGGAGTCTTTTTTTTCTGCGATAAAATTAGGATTTATTTCAATAAGTAATTTTCGACAAAGAAAACATTTATTCTTAAACGTCGAAATACTCACGAGCTGGTGCTGAGCGCTAGCCTGCGACCGCTTCCCTTTGATCGGAATAGCGAGTTCTCTAACGCCGTTGTTCCAGTTCTCCCTGTTGGGAACCGATGCCGTCTTGCAAATAAAAATAAGATAATATTATATATCACAAAATATTATTTCATGTTATATTATTATAATCTTAAAAATTAAATTTATAGCTGAACATCATCGCGCTCGTAATACGCGATTAGCCGCGGCCAATTCTCTTTCAGGACATCCCGAAAAATGGCCTCCATCATTGCCTTCCGCTCCTCCTCAGTAGCCGCAGCCCAGGGAATGTAATGATACTTCCTTACTTTATATCAGTGTTTCCTTTTGATAACCCGGCACTCGGATATGACCCAGTCTATGGCCCGATGTGTATCGAACGACATAAGAACGCCATCCTCGCCGATGACGCCGATAAATTTGTAATGTCCCTGGGTCTGAAATTATATATATATATATATATATATATATATATAATGACGATTAAATTTAAATGTATAAAAAGTTATGTGATACTATGACCACTGCAAAAAACTGCCAAACATAGTCGGTCTGGCGTGGGCTCCATTTAATATGGAGTTGGTACCTATAGTAGGTACGGATCTTCGCTCCTATGTAATCCCCCTATTTGGTCAAGTAGTCACCAACGGGCACACCTGGCGTGGTCCACTCCAGCGTCTATGGAGCAGCGCCTGTGGCCGGCCTGGAGGAGGACCCGGTATGACCCCTCGTCCTAACACTGGTGGAGCTTGAAAAAAGATAGATATACGGACACAATATTATAATATTCAGAGTATGTATATAGAATTTGACAAATTTAAATTAAAATCGTTATTTAAAAGATTTAAGTAAAAATGATTATACATGACGTCCCTAGCGTGGCACTAGAACTGATGCCAGACCCCGTCACGTCAGTACCATGCATGACTGCAAACAATAAACTGTTAGATGATTCGATAGAATTATTTTAATAGAAAACTGAATATGAATAGATAGCTATATACCATGTGCAGGAGGAGTGATTGGGGTAAGAGGATCTGCTACCCCACTAATAGGGTTAGGCAGCATGTCCTGTGGCACTACGGCTGCTAAGGGTGGGGGTCCTGTAGTAGGGGCGCCGATAGGAGGGGCCATGGTATAAGAGGCGGTAAGAGGGCCGCCGGTAGAAGGGGCGCTAGTACGTGGGGCGTGGATAAAGGTAGGCGCTGCTGCAGCTACTGGTATCTCGCCAATCTCGTCTAGATGTCGTTTCCTATGATGTCTAGAGCCGGATCCACAGCCTCCCATCAGACCCTACACATTTATTCAAATATTAAATGTTTACTTATAAACATTATACAATTTAAAACATTTGGTTCAATTTCATTACCTAGCACGTTTTTTCGGTGCATTAGCTGAAGATTCGTTGGGTGGATTATCGAAATATTGATCTGTGACAATCACTTGGCCGATGTCATGTCTTACTAACGTATTGATGGACGATGCAGAATGGTTTGGATCGTTGGTACGTTTAATAGAAGGATTGAGACATGTTATCGTCTCTTTCTCGTCACTCTCATATTCAAAGTCACTCAACATCGGCACATTATAATAATCTCTTGGTTTCCAACGACAAACAACACTCTAGTCAACCTTCTTCAGGTCCCGAGAATAATATATTTGTATTGCCATCGATGGAAAGATAAAATTATCGTATTCGTAGGCTGTCCATTTAGTTTTTACCAAAGTGAGTTTCTATTCATCGACCTTCATACCCCGTTCAGACTTGGTATCGTACCATCTACATTGGAATATAAAAAATAGGGCAACCTTGTTAATGTATGAGACCGCTATAATCTGCTCAAGAACACCGTAATAGAGATTTCCTATGTTGTTGAAGGTTGCGATGCCGCTATTTTGCGTAGCTCTAATGCGTTCCGTCCTTTCGATCTCAAATTTGTAGCCGGAAACCCCGTACCCGTTGTAAAACGTAGCTGCAATCGATGGACCGATTAAAAGGTCCTGGACCTTTCTATCAATCTGCTCACCACGATTCATTTGTTCGTCAACTTCTTCTCTACACCATGCGACGAAAGTGCGTCTATTTTCTTCCTCGATTCTGTCATCCGACCACGTTCTATGATTCGATCTCTTGAGATAGTTTTGTGCGCTGATTGATCATTTGCGAAAGTGTTTTTGCAAATAACCACAATCATGACGGTGTCGCTAGTAGCTATCCATGATGAGTACGGGTCGTCCGCAGGGAAACGTGAACCCTTTTCTTGCTTTAGACGAATTGATGAAAGATGGGTGATTGTATGATGTATTATTTTAAAACGGATATAAAATCTATAATAAAAAGGCTTGTAGGGTTCATAGGACTTAGTAGTTAATAGATGAATAATTAAAAATGGCTCTTTTATCTTTTTAATAGTTTATAACTTGAGCGATAGTGATGAATGTAGATTAGGGTTCATGGAGGGAATTAGGGTTTCCCACTTTAACCCTTGTCCTTTCATTGATCTCTATTCATGTCAAGCCCTTAACAAAATAAGTGTTCAACCAATCTCAAATTGTGGTCGTGACTCTCAATAAATTGATAGCGCGCCAGATTGGATGGTTAACATTTATTTTGCTAAGGTTTATAAACTTTAAAATGTCAAAAAGAAGTTAAAAGGTTTTCTCATCCATTATCCTATCCTATCCTACAAACCTTAGCAAGCTAGGAATTACTCGCTCATAGTTAGAGATTTAGAACAAAGGTTGATGAAGAATGAAAACATGATTAAGATGCAGAAAAGTAAGTGCAGAAATTAAATGCGGAAATTAATTGCAAAAAGAAATTAAAAAACCACATTTGTTAATCAACTATTGCATTTACAATTTTGCTCCTTAGAAAGTAGATTACAAGAACCCTAGTTTGCTCTAGATCTCTCTCTTTTAGGAGGTAGATGAATAGATAATGATTACTCGGATATGTGGATCTCTTGGATCTCTTGATCTCTTCGGTGATGATTTTAAATGTACAGCTCTTGGTCCTTTATATAGTCCCTAAAACCAGAAATCCTTGATGCCATCTGTGAATATATGCTGTTACGATCCAAGCCACAAAATCTCACATCCTACGGCTCTAATTGCGCCGCGGTTCCTCCACGTTTCCCCTATTTGGCCGTGGATCCGCCGCAACTTGGTGGCATCAGGTTTTGGGATTTTTTCTGGTATTTTGTATTGATATTTGGAGATCCTCTTGATGTATAGAATATGAAAATAATGCTCTGAGTCTCTATCGTTGCTAGATCTCTCGATTTGCTTCTAAATTTTGGCAAATTCGGTTTCGATATCCCGATTTGACTCGGAACTCTTACTTGGATCTTAGACTTGAGCTAATACCTGCACAATATCTCAAATCAAAGTGTAAGTAGCATTTGGTATTTTTGAGATATTATTCTAACCATTTTATATGATATTAAATCTTAAGAATATTGATTAGAAATATTTGATATAATATGCATATTTTAATTACTAATATTTTATTTAAATATTATATGCATATATTTTCCCTCATTATATTAATTATAATGTAGAAATATATGATAATAAACTTTTTACAAATAAACACTCATATGTTCTATATTTACAATAAACACCTTTTAGTACTTAACAATAGTAGAAAAAATATTCATTCAAATGTGCAATATTTTAGACTAATCAAATGCCCCCAAACTTATCATTGATCGTCCCGACCAAACTAGTTATTAAAGAGAAAAAGAAAAAGAAAAACTAACTAGCACACTTTCGTAGGCAACACGATTGCACTGAGCATGTGTAACAAGCCTTTAAATCTCTAGGTGTCCCTATTAGGAGGAGTGTTGTCTCCTGAGAGTTTTCAGCTGATTATACCTACAAAATCCTATAATAAAAGAAAGAAGACGAAAGTTACATACAAAGATAAGGAACTTATAAAAGAAAGAACTTGAAAATAAGTGTTTCAAACGACATTAGCTTTTTAGTTGTCATGAGCCCTATCTTAATAGTCATGAAAAGATGTCAGAAATCACATCCTCCCTCAATAAAACATCGTTTTTAGTCTTCCTCCCTACCTTTCTTCCAAATATCGATCATATACCCCTACGTGTGTGTAAAAAGACATCCCTGCACTTAGAGAATTCAATTCAATCTATCATACTCTTGTCCATATTCCTTAGTAATTTTTAGTCGGTGAATATTTCTAGATGGAATTGCTCACACATTTTTCATGTGATCGTTAATACTTCTTGAGATACTAACCAACCGATTACCAAATGTGCTCACTCATTAAGGTGTGATTAGAAATATCCTAGTTTTGCAACACTTAAAGCTTATCAGTGACTTCCAAACCAGCTAGTCTAAGGCACTGGGTGATAAGACACCATCGCTATATTTTTTTTTATACCGCCTTAAGTAATTATAAAACCAGTGTTCATTTTTCTTCACCATTTTTATGCGTCATTTATATTTTTTTTGATTTATATATTTTTTCCTTCATACTAAGGCTTTTAGACAAGAGCATTTTAAGGTATCCTCTACTATCCCAAGTTTCAAGATGTGTGCAAGTGTGTATAGTAGGGTATCAACGTTAAGATGTTTGGACTCAAGAATAGCGACTGTTTTTCAGACTTATTTTTATCCTCAGATTAGTAATTTCCTTCATCTTACTAACCCTTGGGACAAAAGCTCATGATTACCTATTACTAGCCTCGTTTTAAAATATCTAATTTTCTTGCATTTCTTAAATCTCTTCCTATCTTTAATATGTATTTTTCACTTTCTAACTTTTATTTAAAAAAAATTTAGTGCTTTTATTTAGTATAATGCAAAATAATGTGTAAATAAACACAAACCTCCCCCCCTCAAACTTATTTGCAGCAGTGTCCTCACTGATATCATCCTTTAAGCTCAAAACCTGTAGACTTGTTCGGAAAAGTTCTCAATAATTAGTAAAAGGAGGAAAAAAATTCAATGTCAGTGAAATCCTCCCCCAAACTTATTTTTGGCTCATAATCGTGCAAAAATTTTTTTTTCAAGAGCCAAAATATTTTTCTCCCCCCCAAACTTGAGTAAAACAGTTTTTTAAGCATTTAAAATCATAAGAGGAGGGTAAAATTATTGGTCTATACAAAACTTTACAAAGACCAAAAGTCAACACCAACCATTCGAATATTTTATCGATATAACAGCTATGGTTGGTAGAAGATCATAGACGTGAAGAAGTGGAGAGATAAGAGGCGTAATCAATCGGGTTTACGTCTCGGTTGGTAGAGACGAAACAGTTATAATGAACGAAAACGAGAATATGAAAGATAAGGAGTAGGTGGAATATTCGCATTCTCGTACTTGATAAGAAAAAAAGGGTGGCGGTTCAACTTCTTCGGGTGGAGGTTGATTCATCACAACATCCATGTCTTTTAGGAATGCAAGTTTTTCGGCGAAAATGTCTTCAAACTTTCATCAATGGTCCGAGTAATAATTTCATCAGTAAGAAAGGAATTGATATCTATATTAATGGAATATGCAGATTCACTGGGATGGTTGAAAGTTCCAAGGTCAGTCTTTTGCGCACCAAGATTCAAAACACTCGATTCGTCAGAAATTATGAAGGTAGGAGATTCGAAATGATCGTCTCCCTCCTTCTCAATAGAATCTAAATCGAGTGGTCTTTCAAGAATTATAGAACTCGAAATATCAGAGTGTGGTTCATCAAAACTCGGTAGAATTGAAAGAAGATTAGAAGAAGAACCAAAGAAAGCGGGTGATGAAATGAGTAAACAAATTTGGATGTCGAGCATTGTTGAACCAGATGTGGTAGATGAAGGCTGAATATCGTTCTACTTATCAGATAGGTCGGTGGTAAGAATAGGATCGGTTAATTGTACAGGAAGATATTCGTATTCAATAGAAGCGACATGATGGGTCGGAGAATCCAACTCATCTAACATAACGGGTTCATCTTCGACGATATTCTCATCACCGCTCTTACTAACACCTTCGGTCAAATCAAACTAATAGGTCTTTAAAAATTCATCAATTATACTATTCTCAATCGATAACTCACTTGGTTCACTTGATGGAATTAGAATGTTTGAAATATCAAGTGCAGTAGAATAAAGATCGGTTTGATTTGGAAGGGTGCAAGGCTCTCTTTCACACCCACTATTTGAAAAGTCAAACATGTTATTCTTGGGCACCTCATCACTTAGATTATGAAGCGGTTGAATATTGAATACATTCAGTTGGAGTGCAGGATGGAAGGTGTCGAGATCAAAAGAATTGGTTTTGATTTGACTTTGATGGATCTCTTGTTCTTTTTCACTACTCAATTCCAACTCTTCCTCAGGACTGGACATGCTTTGTGAAGAAGTTCCAATGAAGGATTCTCCGTAGAACTTCCAAATTGATTTTCAGAAGCACTGTCTAAATAAGGTGAGGAAGTTGAGTATGGTTGGAATGTGTTTAATTGTTGGCTACGGGCAAGTTCAATATGTTCCGCAATTGACATGCATTTATGATTTGCCGCATTAGCCTGAAGAGAAATGTTAAGAAGAGATCCTTTAATTGTTGGCTATGGACAAGTTCAATGTGTTCCGCAATCGACATGCGTTTATCACTTGTCCTAGTAGCCTCAAGAGAAGTTTTAACATGAGAGCGTGTGAAAATTTGGTACTGTGGATAAGAATTAGAAGGGTGTACCCAAGTTTCATAAACAGGATTAGGATCAACACTGTGATATGAAGAATATTGAGATTGGTTGATTAGTTGGCAACTGGCAATTGCTATTTGTTCAGCAATGGTCATGGGTGTAAAAGATGTCATATTCGCCTTAACACGAGTATCAATATATTCATATGGAAATGATGGTGTTTGTTGTCCTAAAAGATTAAAACTTTGGCTATTAGCCTTCGCAATATGCTCAGCGATGGACATGCGTTTAGAAGTCCCCTCACTAGTTTTAAACGGATTATCAACATAAGAAGATGTTGAATTTTTATGCGGTTGATAGGACCTTGAGTAAGGTATCCAACTTTTCTTTTCCACGCGCTCTATCCTATCCCTTAAAGAAATATTAGAGTCAGATTTTGTACCAAAACAATTACGAAAACACGAAATATGTGGTTCTGGATAGCAAAGCTCGGCAAGAGTTCATTTGTTTGGTTTACCCATTATAAGAAAGTGAAGAGGGTGAATGGTAAGAATTTAAGCTCTTTTTGGATTTAGGAAATTGTTTTTCTTTGAAAGAGGGACTCGACAAACGTGCACAACAATACCTAAAACTAGGGTCACCTAGGTCAATTCACTAGACCGCTCCTAGACTTCCAAAGGACAAGTCGCAGGATCAATCCTCTACTACCTCTTTATCAATTTTGCAGCCAGGTAAGTGCGAGGTATCCGCTATAGCGGGACTAATTAAGTAATCATTTTCCTTAATCACACTTGCCTAGACAACACAAGAAAAATGCGGAGAAGAAATAGATTACCCACGACCCTCCTCTGTCCTAATTGAGCGCGACAGTCCTTAGAGGCTTGTCTAGATTTTTTTATATAATTAATGTAGGGTTATGCATATGCTCGTTTGTGATTTGTGAGGTGTAGGAAGGGTGATGAAATCCCCACCTAATCTGAATTTGGGTTTATTGCCCCCTTATAGTCCGGTTTAAAATATGCAAAAACAACCCAAATCAAAACACGCAAAAAGATTTTTGAGCGGCACTTTTTGCAAAGAATTCTGCAGGTAACATCAGATTATTGGATTTTAGAGGAGAGAGAAAGATAATAGGAGGGTGCCTGAGGATTTTAAGGGCCTAATTCCTCAAGACAGCCGTGGTTTCGCCGCCAATATCACCCAAATGTCGCGGTTCCGCCGCGGTTTGGAAGGAACTTTTGCTAATTTTTCCTCTAGGCCCTCCTATACTCCTCTGGTTCAAGTTAAAATCTTTGAATCTCTATTTCCTTACTCCAGTCACTCCAGATTCCCTTGCAAAACTCGCACAGCAATCGTTAAATACACAAAATGCGGTTTTGGTTCTCGTTTATATTATATTTGCTAGATTTTATAAGTAATCACCAGAATAACAAGAAAAAATTACGAAAATTTTCCCGGAAACGGCGCTATTTGATATATCGTTTGCGAAAGTGTTTTTGTAAATAACCGCAATCAAGATGGTGTCGCTAGTATCTAGCCGCGATGAGTACGGGTCATCCTTAGGAAAACATGAACTCTTTTCTTACTTTAGACGAGTTGATAAAAGATGGGTGATTGTATGTTGTATTATTTTAAAATGGATATAAAATTTATAATGAAAAGACTTGTAGGGTTCATAGGACTTAGTAGTTAATGTATGAATAATTAAAAATAACTCTTTTATCTTTTTAATAGTTTAAAACTTGGGTGATAGTGATGAATGTAGATTAGGGTCCATGGAGAGAATTAGGGTTTCCCACTCTAGTGATGAATGTAGATTAGGGTTCATAGAGAGAATTAGGGTTTCCACTCTAACCCTTGTCCTTTCATTGATCTATATTCATGTCAAGCCGTTACCAAAACAAGTGTTCAACCAATCTCAAATCGTAGTCGTGACTATCAATAAATTGATAGCGCGCCAGATTGGATGGTTAACATTTATTTTGCTAAGGTTTATAAACTTTAAAATATCAAAAAGAAGTTAACAGGTTTTCTCATCCATTATCCTACCCTATCCTACAAACCCTAGCAAGCTAGGAATTACTCGCTCATGGTTAGAGATTTAGAAGAAAGGTTGATGAAGAATGAAAACATGATTAAGATGCAGAAAAATAAATGCAGAAATTAAATGCGAAAATTAATTGCAAAAAGAAATTAAAAAAACTACCTTTATTAATCAACTATTAAATTTACAATTTTACTCCTTAGAAAGTAGATTACAAAAACCCTAGTTTGTTCTAGATCTCTTTTTTTTAGGAAGTAGATGAATAGATGATGATCACTCGGATACGTGGATCTCTTGATCTCTTCGGTGATGATTTTGAATGTACAGTTTTCGGTCCTTTATATAGTCCCTAAAACCATAAACCCTTGATGTCATAAGTAAATATATGCTGTTACGATCCAAGCCACAAAATCTCACATCCTACGGCTCTAATTGTGCCGCGGTTCCGCCGCGTTTCCCTCTATTTGGCCGCGGATCCGCCGCAATTTGGCGGCATCAGGTTTTGGGATTTTTCCTGGTATTTTGTATTGATATTTAGAGATCCTCTTAATGTCTAGATTCTGAAAATAATACCCTGAGTCTCTGCTGTTGCTAGATCTCTTGATTTGCTTCTAAATTTTGGCAGATTCGGTTTCGATATCCCGATTTGACTCGGATTTCTTACTTGGACTTTAGACCTGAGCTAATACCTGCACAATATCTCTAATCAAAGTGTGAGTAGCATTTAATATTTTTGAGATATTATTCTAACCATTTTATATGATATTAAATCTGAAGAATATTGATTAGAAATATTTGATATGATATGCATATTTTAATTACTAATATTTCATTTAAATATTATATCCATATATTTTCCCTCATTATATTAATTATAATTTAGAAACATATGATAATAAAATTTTTACAAATAAACCCTTATATGTTCTATATTTACAATAAACACATTTTAGTACTTAACAATAGTAGGGAAAATATTCATTCAAATGTGCAATATTTTAGACTAATCATGCGCTCTGTTCGTTAATTTACAGTTATATCAGTTAGATTATATTTTATTTCAAACGGTTTAAATGGATGAAATTAGAAAGACTTACTGTGCATATTTAGCTAAACATTCACTGCTTTGCAAAATGAACGCATGTAAACCACCAATGAGATCGTAAGACATGTTTTTTAGCTTTCCTGCTCTAATTGGACCTTCAGGAACACGCGGCGGTTTGTTCAATTTCGTCCTGACATCGTCGTTCAGAAAACGAGCACAGAAAGACATCACTTCTTCCAAGAGATAACCTTCCGCAACCGAACTTTCAGGACGGTGCTTGTTGTGGATATAGTTTTTTAAAGTTAATAGATATCTGTTGAAAATAATAGATATCAATAATCCATGATAATTTTTGGCAATTTAAATGATTAATAATAAACATTTTCATACCTCTCGATGGGATACATCCAACGGTAATGCACCGGACCGCCAATCTTGACCTCGGTTGCCAAATGGATGGACATGTGAACAATAATGTCGAAAAATTAAGGTAAAAAGATAGTTTCGAGCTTGCAAAAGATCATAGGAATATCTTTTTCGAGCTCTGCTATCTCATTGACGTCGACGTTTTTTGAACACAGTTGTCGAAAATACATGCAGAAGTCGTTAAGAACGAAACCAACTTTGGATTTTACTGATACTATAACGACTCTAAAATCACTGTACAGAAATTTCTTGTATTTCACAGTAAAGTGTATTTCAATCTGTGTAAGAGTTAAAAGTTATTTTTGTTAAATAAAAGTAAGAAGAAACTTGTAGCTCATTGGTAAATCCTCTATACTGCTGTGACATGGCCTGTGCATTAGATTTCCATCAGACCTAATTATTTTTAAATATTTTTCTTTTTAATTTTTGGAAGTCTAAGAGTTGCACATGCAATACACGGAGAAATGAAAAGTTTCAGAAAAATCAAACAGGCGCAATGAGGTGTCCACACCAAACTTGACACGTGTCATGAATCTCGAAGCAATGCCTCAAGATCCGACCGCCTATTCTCCCCTTTTGGCTGGCACCGACGGTCGATCTTTCTTCATTTGTCTCTGTGCTTTGCACACTTGTCCCTTCGACTTCTCTTTACTCCGCTGCACTGTTTGATTTTCCTGCAATCAAACAGAGACTTTTCAATTCATCATTTAACACCTTTTTAATGCATTTTAATCCATATTTTTAATTCTCAAACCCTAATTCTTCATTATAAATACCACCCCATGTCTTAACTCTTCACCATTCTGAAATTCCTAGCAAAAAATTCTCTCAAACTCTCTGAACACCAAGTAGAGTTAAGCCTCCCATGTGGAGTAGCAAGCCAATCTCGACGACCGGAGTACCTCCGACGAAACCACGACACCCAAAGGCTTCCCCTCGATCTTGTTAACAATCTAAGCTAGTAAGTCCCTTCATCCCTCTCTCTTTCTATCTCAAATAAAATTTTAAAACAAACCAACAAAAGAGGAGTTATCTCCGATATAGTTTTCTTTTTACATTTAAAAGGCATGTGTTAAGCAAATTAAAACAAACTAACATGCTATCTTAATCTTAACATAATTTCACATCTTTTAGTTTTTAATTTAACAAAATGTTCATATGAAACGAACATATAATGATCTTTTTCAGTAAAATACCATGAACTTTATTATCACCCTATTATCGATAATTAGTTTAAACACCTTTAGAAAAACTTCACAGGGTAACGACCTACCCCAAACGCACACTATGGTTCCATAGCACGGTATTCTAAAGCTATAGTTAATTTTAAAAAGAACTTTTTCATTAAAATACCACACCGTTTCAAAACGGGTTTCTTTAAAACAGTATTTTGGAATCCTTAGCAATTACGCCTCTACAGCCCTCGTTAGGGGACCCGCTAATGGATGGTGCAGATTATCGCACAGCCTTGGGACATTAGAGCGAGATGGAGAACTTCTCACGGAGTATTCGGTCTCGAAAGGAAATAAAAATATGGTTTTTAAGAAACGCGACTTTTCTAATAAAAACTGATTTTTGGGAAAATTATATAAAATTATGAAATCCGTATTTTCAATAAGAGCATATTAAGAAACTATATTTTTAAAAATGAAAGATTAGAATTTTTAATAAAATACCACCAAGTTTCCAAAAAGTAGTAGTTTTCATAAAAATACCACAAACTTTTAAAAAAGCTAGATTTTATCACCAAAACACCACAACAATTAAAATACATGTTCATGAAAACCCTAAATATTATAAATCACCCTCGAGCTTTATTTTTAAACTATATTAAAGTATTTTTCATAAAACCCTCTCGAGATATGCAAACAATACTAAGAACTCTAGAATAATATAGGTTTAAGCGGGATCAATTCTCTTGAGCCCCAGGGAGCCGGACAAAGTGAGTGCTTACCTATTCAGGTTAGACAACTTAACGGAGTTATCAATGGCAATTGTCTTGGAAAAAGACACAAATCCTGCTGTCCATATGCAGCAGTTGCCGATTTCTCCCGAACATAAGATTTTAACAATTTACATCAATTCACATGAAAAGACACGAACTCAAATCTAAACTTGAACTCGAACTCGAATACAAACTCGAACTCTAACCTAACTCAAATCTAAACTCGAATATGTACTGGAATCCAATCTACTCGAACCAACTTGACTCGAACCCAGATTGCAATTGTCAGGACTCGCACATTACTCGACTCACTTGAATACAATCTACACCTTTTGCAATCTAGGGTTTCGATCAAGACATATCAATCAATCGGTCAAATCAATTAAGTATATTAACCTTTATATATATTATACTCGGAGTGCTTGGGATAGTTACTTATGTGAATTCAACAGACCTTCAGAAGTCCCGTATTAATCTCTTTTTTATTTTACTCAAATATCAATCGGGTTGACTCATCCACAGCCCAGAACCCCGATTCTAACACATGAAATGGGCCCGTATTTCCTTTCTCCTGGGGCCCCACTCTTGAGCTCGTGAATACTTCTACGACTGCGTTGACATTCACACTTGGAACTTAACGTTATCATAGTGACCATCTAGAGACCTATAGAATATATTTACCCATGAACATATACTCTTACTCGTCATATATATATTCTATACTTGTCATTTTCTTTACTCTTAGCTATCTTTGGGGCTTATCCAGAGCTAGTTCGCTGACGGGCATTTCACCATCTTTTCTTCTCTTGGAATGTTCGTCAGATACGGTCGAGACGGAGGAGGTTGAAGTTAAGAGGAGGACTACAACCAGATCGCTATCCAGGGCTAGCTCAGTTTCATTTTTTCTTCAGTTTATGTATACCACTTGTTTATGCATTTTTCTTATTCTATTTGCTTTCTAGCATAAACTCTTGTATTTGTAAATATTGGAAGTTGAATGTAAATAAAGATATTTGTTGAAAAAATTTACAGTCTCAATTTATTCTTGTATTGTGTATTATTGTTTTCAATACGCTTAATATATTTATTTAGGGAATGACATCTGGATAAATATGCCACGGGCTTGCCACGTCACCGTTTCCATATATTGGGAAGCGAGGGCATGCCAGATGCTCTCAGGCATAAAGGAAGAAGATGTTGAATCAATATGTAGTAATCGTGCTTCTTGAGTCCTACGTTTTTTTTCTATTTTCTACTTGTACCTGTATGGAAATGTTTGATGAGAAACCAACAGGGACTTTAAATTCTTTGAACACCCGCAGGAACCGCCGCTTCTCCTCTTTATCCAGGTTATAGATTGCTGGTGAGATCTCATAATAACCTGGTTTATCAGCCATAGGCTGAGAATGCAATTCTTCTTTAATGGACAAACCGTCCAAATCCGTCAAATCACAGCGGACGTTGAGTTTGTCCTTCGTTTTTCCATTCTTACAAAGCAGAAGATTGATGACGTATTCAAAGACACCTTCTCGATACGCATAACATCTAAATTGTGGCGGAGCGATAGATCAGACCAGTATGAAAGTTGAAATAAACCTCTTAATTTCTTCCAACCGGTTGGGCATGGCATTGCATCTTTATTTTGTTTCTTTCCGAATTTTATATTCTGATAACATCTCTATTGTTGCAATATGTCGTTACTGGACAAAGGTTTAAGAGGCTTACCAATCTCCATCTTACCGTTAAACAATTCTTTATTCTTTCTGATCTATGAGTTATAGGAAAGAAACATCGGTGGGCCATAAACGATTCTTTCCCGCTAAACTTCAAGTGTACGGCGCTCATATGCGTATGACAACTAAGGAAAGCAAGCTTACCTTGAGTTGTCTACCCCGACAGCATGACGTAGGCTGGAAAATCATTAATAGTTCACAACAAAGCAGACCGCATCTGAAAAAATTGTTTACCATCTGCGTCATAGGTTCTCACGCCAGGTTCCCATAACAACTTTAACTCATTGATCAAGGATTGAAGGTACATGTCAATTTTTTTCTTAAGAGACGATGGACCGTCGATTAAAACCGCCAACGTAAAATAAAACTGCGTCATAGCCCTCCATGGCGGCGGGTTGTATATAGTCACCACAACGGGCTAAGTACTATGAGTACGCCCACCGCGAACCATCCCAAATGGACCGAAACCGTCGCTCGCAATTCCCAGCTTCATGTTATAAGGGTCTACGCTGAATGAAGGATGTTTTTCATCTAAAACTTTCCACGATAGTGAATCTCTGGGATAACTCATTTTTCCCTCTTCACGAGGCGCTTTATGGTGCCACTGCATTTCGAACGCCGTCTCCTGACATATAAATAACTGTTACAGCTTCGGTATTAATGGAAAATGACGAAGAATCTTCACGGGCACATCACTCGACTGAGAGTCTTTCTTAGGCTTGAATCGGCCGGTCCCGCACACGGGGCAGTTTCTGAGTGTTGCATGTTCATTCCGGAACAAAACACAATCATTCTCACATGCATGTATCTTATGATACTTCAAGCCGATGTTTGTGATTATCTTTTGCGCCCCGTACGAGCTCGGTGGCACTTCATTTCCGTCGGGAAAATCTTCCTTCGGCAGTTCTAAGAGATCCGTGAAAAACTGGTCACTCCATCTATTCCTGCACTTGATCTGGAAGAGCCGTACAAAAAATGATAGTTTTGAAAACCCTTTGCAATTTGGATATAGCGGGATCCTAGAGTTAGCCCTGTACTTCTCCAATAACGAGAGTCCAGCACTTTCTGTATCATAAGAAAGTCCAGCATATTTATAAGGTCATCCATGTCATCGATCGGCGCGAATACAGCATCATCTTCTTCGACGGCTTCGTCTTCTTCAAACCGCCATTCCTCTTCCTCTTCTTCTTCTACTATCCCTTACCACTCTGCGGTTTCCGTTTCGATGAATTTGTTTCTCGTCTCTTGCACCCATGCCTCGTCTCCCGTTACAACAACTTTTTCTCTGTAAAGTTCCCACATAGTATAATCTCTAACGAAACTGTATCTCACGATGTGTAACTCAACTTTCGACTTCTTGAGCAATCGCTTATTCATACACTTAGAACAAGGACAATAGATTTCATGCTCTTTCAGTAACCCAAGACATGCATAGGTAAAATCGATGAAAAAACTAACACCGTTAACGAAAAGTTGTTGACTCTCGAGAGAGTATCGACGTACATCCAACTCTTGTCGTGAAGGTATGGGAATGCCATATTGGAACATCCCGGACGAAGCAAGGTTCCTATAAACAAGACGCGTCGGATTAAAATTTCTTGATAGATACGCGATAAACAGGATACTAAGAAGCGTTAGTGCTGGGTTTAATTAACGACTTGGTTAATTTAAGTTTCAATTGACAATTTAGCTATAAAGATTATCAAGAACCGAGGGCAAATGCTTGTAGGTAGGGAGTTGGATTCTTCTTCCAAGAAAGATGATGATGATATTAAATGTTCTATATAGGATATCGAGAATAGCAGCTGTCAAGGGTAAGGCACCATTCCATTAAGAATGTATAAAGTATACACCCATTCACTTGTGTTTTCATCCGTTTCGAGAAAATTTCGGCAGCACCTCCCCGCTATCTCCGAGTACACTGTAATAGAACAGATAATCGTTTCAACACTGTGAAACACCATTGAAACGAATATCTAATCTATCGTTGTATACGGAGAACCAGCGGAAAGGTACCGACAAGATATCTCGAAACGAATGAAAAACACAAGTGAATCCAAGTGTCTTCTTTATACATTCCTACCTTGTTCACATGGGACAAATCTATCAGTTATCATACGATTGAATATTAATTCTCGTCACATAGACTACGCGACGGTTGTTAAAAACCGAACGATACCGTCCGGTGTTTAACAATTTTCGTGTAGTTTTATGTCACGACGAACATCGCACGTATGTTAACCGATAGACGGGAACTATGTCGCGTTTTGATTTTCATATATGATTAATTATCAATGAGAATATGAAAATTTCATATTATCATAGAAAATCATACACGCAAGTTTAATATTTAATTTGAATTAGTTTAAGTTTACATTTCAATTTCAAATTTCAAGGTATCGAAGTTTTTAGTTTAGGGTACATTTTTTAAAGTTAATGGCTTTCTTAATTGATTTTAAAATTTTGGATTTAGGATTGGGCTTAGGGTGGGATTTGACAAGAGTTCAATGTAGAGAATAATGATGATGAATTAAGGTTTGACCTTGTTCGTATGTGTGTGTGTGTGTATGCTTGTGTGTGTGTGTGTATGCTTGTGTGTACTATAAAGTATCTAAACAAATTCTCCCTAAACTACCCTTTGCTTTTGTTGTTTTTCACTAAATTACCTTAAAATTTTACCTGAGCAATTTTTTATTCAATTTCACTAAATTACACTAAAATACCCTAAACTATTGGTGGTTTTTCACTAAACTATTTTAACAAATTTAAATAAACAACTCATTTTCTTAAATTAACTAAGTCTATATAAAATTCACTAAAATACCCTTAATAATTGTTGTTTTTCACTAAACTATGATTAAGATTTTTAGTACAACACCCCTTTTCAACTTTATTTTTTTACACTAAAATACCATTAACTTTTATAGTTATGTCACTAAAATACCCTTAACTAGTGCATCATTTCACTAAACTACTTAGTTTGCACCAAGCCTAGTATATATCCTCATCCTCAAACACTAATCATCAATCAAAAATGTATATAAAAAATGGCATTGCACCAAGCCTACCTCCTCCTCTCCCTCCTCATCCTCGCCTTCTCCGTCGATTCCCGGCCTATAGCATCATCGTCGTCGACAATCACTGCCATACTGCAGGCGGACAGCACAGCCGAATGCTGGGACTCGTTGATGGAGCTCCGGTCATGCAGCGGCGAAGTCATCCTCTTCTTTCTGAATGGAGAGACTTACCTTAGCCTGAGTTGCTGTGATGGAGGTTGGAATCACCCTCAGATGTTGTCCTCCGTCGATTCCACTACAAGTGATGCTGAACGGTTGTGATCGAGAATGAGAATTGACTGTGTGGATCTCAATGGGTTGTAGGATATTGTTGACACCGAACTACCTGTAAGGGAAGTCCCGGGATGGGAAACCACCGTAGGACCCTCCGACGATCGAATAAGTACCGAGAAATAATGGAAGGGAAGCGGCGTATTAGAATTAATTCGAGTTACCTGAGTCGTCTGGTGGAGGGGGTTTATATAGCAGCCGCATGAGGTGAACCGGCGTGAGATTCTCGCCGTTCGTTACGTCCCTGCGGCACGTTCGTGTAGAAAGCGAGATACGTCCATTAATAGCAGGATGCGCTCGTTAATGGAAGGACGTGCCAGCGTAGGACGTGGAGCGGCGGAGATCTCGCTTTGGAGAGATATACGGAGCTGTTACGGGGGCGGTTAGACTCCGTGCTCTCGACTGAACAGGGGAGCCGAGGAAGCTCGGCTCGGTGGGTACGTAGCTAGAGACGAGCGAGGAGTCCGTAAAAGCTTGGATGCCAGATTGCTCGGGGGGCGAGTTGTTGGCTGGTTCCTAATCGCACAAGGAAGATACTCCGGGGAGGTTTCCGAAAGGTCGGATGCAATCTCGGAGACGAAGTACAGAGAAAGGTCCCCCATGCACTATACCGGTTCCCCCTCTTAGAATCCAGGAGTTTAGTGGGCTTACGTAAATGACAAATCATCTGCCATGTGTCATAATCTCAAGAATACTCGTTTATTAGTCTCATCATGCTGTAGGGCGATTCATGTCATTGAGCATAAGAGCTGCAGATGCCATGCTTGGCGCGCTTGGATTCACTGCTCAGGAGGGCAACATACTTGGAGGTTACTGTGACCCTATTGATGATATGTCTTCTGTCTCGGTAGTAGCCCCATCGCCATCTGTGGCTTAGGTGGCACATAACTAAGGTTTGAGTACGTGTTTTGTTATTTAAGGTGTGTTAGTTTTGATTATAGGCTTTGATTGAGTGTTTAAGTGCTTATTTTTGCTAATGTGTGTGATTTCTTTTGTCTACGTACGTGGTTTTGTTAGTGAATGTATATTAATATGATGCATGGTGTAATGATTTTCTTGTGCTGTCGGAGAAATCCGATATAATTCTTTTTGTTCTTGTACTTTCCTGAGATATTTCTCTATTTACTATTACGACTTTAACTATGCAATAAACACAAAAAAAAACATGTTGATTGATAAAGAAGGGCTATATTGATAAACTTGTTTAGGTATGTCGACTGATTCCCACAAAAAAAGAAAAAAAGAAAAGGACGTCTTCTTCTAAGATAAAAACATATACTTCGGCTCATTTACTTATGGCCCAACAATGAAAATTTAATTATGAAACAATAGTTGAAAAAAGGTTATCAGTCTAAAGTTGTTTCAAAAGATAAATATTAGTGGTTTTTTTAATATGCCCCAATCCAAAACTTTAATAATTTTAAAAACCTCATTCAAATTTTGGTATTTTTTAAAACCGACTAAATTTTTTCAACTAAACTAAAAAATTACCCCATTAACACTTAGTTTGTTGGATCCTTTGATACTTGGTACCATTGGGTGCAACCTTGCGAACCTTCGAGAAGAATCTCCATGGATTTCAGATATTGAAAGATTTCCACCAACATCCCATGGGGCAGATTTTCCCATGCTTGATCCATCGGCCAACATTTGGCCATCACTACAGATGGCCAACTCACAGTTAATAGAAAATATTTGAAAAGTAACCCTCGTTCTCACCTGCTTTCACCATCGATCGACCTTTTGCCGACTTTTTCCTCTCGCAGTCGATCACATTCTTAAGATCACCTTTTGAAGCCCTCTCTCTATCTTTCTCTCTCTCAAATTCTTAAAAAGCCCATGGCTAAGAAAAACAAAAACCAAAAGTCTCTCAAAGCCATCCCAACACCCAATTTAACTCCACAACAGTATATAATCTTTCTCCCTTTCTCTTCTCTGTCTATTTTTGTAGATCTGTTGTTGTAGAGTATTTTTCGTCATCCAATTGAGATAAGAATACGCATCGCTTGTCATGCGTATTACAGATCCCCTGCTTGGGGTAGGCCGGGTTTATTGATTATGGGGATCCAAATCTCCGGCAGCCGTGGACTAAACCGCCGTTAATTACCCCTCGCTCTTGGAGCGAGTGAATCTACGACTGACGGGTACAACTGGTCATGCGAACTCAATGTGCAGTGTACGTGTGTTGTGTTTTGAAGGGGTCTTGGACGTATCGGGAGCCTTGGACGTATCGGGAGCCTCGCAGAGTTTACAGGGTGTGTTTTCAGTGTGGAGCGTGCGGGAAAAAGAGGGGTGAGGAGCGTCCTAAGGACGCATAAGATAGCGCATGGACGTTGGGCGCCAGCGAGTCACGCGGCGGGCGCTGGGCGCCAGCGGGTCACGTGTCCGGCGAGCGGGCGCTAGCAGAAAAAGGGGCTTAGCCCCTGAACTGGGAGTTTGGAGGTAAACTCCAAGAAAAAGAAGGGTTTTTATTTGGAGTTAAACTCCTAAAAGATCTGGATTTAGGGTTAAACTCCTTTAAGGATTTGGATCCTGGACTTAGAGTTGAGCCCCTCAAAAATTGATTTGGAGTTAAACTCCTAAAGGATTTAAATCTTAGATGGTGAAAAGAGCTCTCTTTTCTTTCTCTTCAAATCTTAGACTTCCCGGAAAATGGGTTCTTTTGAGATGAGTTCCTTCTTCCTCCTATCTTTTTGTTGGATCTTAGAGAAAATGGACGGTGAGATTAAAAATCTCCCTTTTAGAGATTTGATAGGAGATATGATCTCCCCTTCGAGGGTTTATGGTGAAAAACTATTTCTTTTTGGGGGAAAAAAGTTAAATTCTTGATTTAATTCAAAAAGGAGAAGAAGATTTAAAACCTTGATGAAGGAGAATGAGCCACAGAACCCTAGAAAATATGAGAGAATGAATTGTTATTAATTTTCTCATCATGTTTTCCTCTTATATGGTACACATTTTACATATAGCCCTTTCGGCTTTTCCAAATGGCACTTGTACCTCCCCATGCCACATGTGCTTATTTCTTTTTGCACATAAGCCATGAGCTTTACAAAATTTTGGTTTTTTACCCATATTCTATACCTTTATTTCTAAAAAATTATATTAAACTAATTTATGACTTCATACTTTTTGTTATGGGGCCTGTCCTTTCTATGCTCGGGCTTGGCTTGGACTTGAGCCCACTTGGGTTGGAGTTGGGCCCGCTTTCTTGGGGTTGATTTGGTCAACCGGGGTGTAATTTTTTACCCCAATAAAGTGCCCCCATCAATAAATGCACACCGCGTGTATGGGTTTTATGCATGAAATTGATGGATCTTGTTCTATGTGGAGATTGATTTGGTTTGATTTCCTATAAAGGGTCGATACTGCCATTTTAACGACGTGGACGGTCGATGCTGTCATTTTTACGACTTGGACAGTCGGTGCTGCCATTTTTGAGACTTGGAGGGTCAGTGCTGCCATTTTTTGCAACTTGGATGACCGGTGTTGCCATTTTTACGATTTGGACGGTCGGTGCTGCCATTTATGCTATTTGGACGGTCGATACTTGATTTGACTTGCTCCACGTTTTGCGGTGTCAGGGTTGAAATTGACTTGCTCCGCTTCATGCGATGTCGGGATTTGATTTGACTTGCTCCGCTTTCTATGGTGTCGGGGTTGAAATTGACTTGCTCCGCTTCTTGCGGTGTTGGTATTTGATTTGACATGCTCCGCTTTCTGCGGTGTCGGGGTTGAACTTGACCTGCTCTGCTTATTGCAGTGTTAGGATTGATTTGTTTCCGAGATGGAGCTTGATTCTACCGAGGAGGTGATTACTTCCAAGGTGGAGCTTAATTCCGCCGAGGAGGCCGTTGATGTTAAATCAGTTGATCTGATTGGTTTTGAAATTCTTGTCCATTTCACAAGACCTTCTAAGCTTGGAACCACTGCCGGTGGGACTTTGACTTAATTTATTTGATTTCTGACTCGTCTGGCGGGGCTTTTGAATTTGAGTGGGACTTGGAATTTGGATTTTATTGGCCAACAGTATTGCTGCACTGGAACAATGCTAGGAGCGACTCTTCATTTGCCCTGGAAAGACTTGCGATTTAGGTTTTGGGTCGGCATCAGCACCGCTAATACCGAAGTGTAATGATAGGAGCAACTCATCATTTGTCATTTCTCATTAGGAAGTGATGGCATAGGAGATAGGTTTAGATCCCTATCGCCTAAGGTTTTTCAATTTTTTGAGCCGTAAGGGTCTCATAAAAGCATTTTCTCCCTATGAGTCGAGAGGATCTCGTGGGTGTGTTTTCTCCCTAAGAATCGTGAGATTCCTAAGTGTGTTACTCCTTTGTAAATCATAAGGATCTCACGTGGGGATATTCTCATCACAGGGTCGAAAGGACCTTGCGGGTGTATTTTTGTCTTCTTTTCACGAGTTTGCGCCTTCCAGGTTTTCACAAACTCGCTGTCAGTCCTTCTGTTCTTACTCACAGAGCTCTTTCGGGTTTTTATCCGTGCCCGTTTTGCTTGTGGACATACCGTCTTTTTTCTTTTTCATATTACATTAGTGGAGCTTCATCACTGGTAGGACTTTAGATGTAGTCTCGCCAGTAGGATTTGGGGGAAAGAAGGGTCGTTTACGCCCATAGATTGTATACGGTTTCATAGGATGTATGATCCAGACCATAGAGCCGGTGAGCTCAATTCGTCTGCGACTTGGGACATTCATGCATTGTATTTCTTGAGATATCGACCATCGATGGGTGGCATAAGCCTTTCTCCCTCGGTATTTATCAGCTGGTAGGATCCTCCATCAAACACTTTTTCAATGACGTATGGTCCTTTCCAGTTTGGCTCGAATTTTTCCTTGGCATGTCGAATGGGGATGATCGGTTTTTTGAGGACCAACACCAATTCTCCTTTCTTAAAAGTACGGAGATGGGTCATCTTATCATAGGCCCGTGACATTTGGGCTCGGTACAGCTCTAAATTTTGCTGTCCTGCGAGTCTCTTTTCTTCGAGGGTGTCAAGCTCTTCGAGCTGAAGGAGAACATGTTCCTCCTCCATCAAATCATACTGGACAGCCATTCTTAGGCTTGGAACTTCGATTTCGAGGAGGAGGGTTGCCTGTTCAGACCATAATATTGCATTTTTCATTCCCCTATTCTTATCCGTTTTATAAATAAACAGGTACTCTTGACGCACGTTTGTTGCATATTACAGGTTACAGGTTTCTGGAGCAAATACAGTGAAAAAGACACAAAACAACAGAAAAGGGACTTTTGACCAACAATTGGACGGATCCTAGTCAAGCCTAGACGAAGAACAGTACAAGGTCCAAAATGTCATGTGAACGGTTAAAAAATCGCTACAAGTATTCACTGAAATATCTGGAGGAGAATAAGAAGCCCAACAGAGAAACTACATATGGAAACAAGAAGCCCAAGAACCCCTGAACCAAGCCCAAACTTTTCAGAGCCCAAATCCTTTCTTTGGCCGCGGAACCGCGGCCAAACCCATGCTGGCGCCGCGGATCCGCGGCCGTCTAATACACGTGTCGGTGGATTTTTCTTCTGTTTCCGCGACGGTTCTGGTGTTGGGATTCTCAGGGGTCAAATCTGTAAATTCACATGTGCGAGAGTCTGTAACCCTAGTTTCCTATTTTCCTATAAATTGTAGTCTCAGATCTGTAAAAACTATGCCTCTTTTCAATAAATAAAATTCAGAATTTCTGGGAGTGACATTCAGATCTATTCTGTCTTCTACTTGGAGGAAGCCATCAAATCTGTAGGTAATTTATTTCCTTGCTTTTATTTTCTAGTATAATTTATCATCCCCTAATGAGCGAGTAGTCTCCTCGCTTGTTAGGGTTAGCCTTAGCGAAAGGGTTGAGAGATGAGATCTCTCACCCCTTTCAATGCCATCTTCACTTTAGAGTTAGAACTCCATGCATACGCACACATCCGCTCCCTACGGCACCCTACCCCTCGAGGTAACGGTGAACCGTAGTATAAAGGGCCGGTTGCGCGCGTTTTCCATGGGGGTTAGGGTAATTATCAACAAAGGAAGGATACAAATCTAGAGGAAGAAACATCTTCCCAAAAGATTCGTATCCACTTTATTGATAATTAACGTAACAACTAATAGATCTAAAAAAGAAGGCATTGAAAGCGGTGAAGGAAACATTAATCTCCAAAACTTCCCCTAAGCCTAACCCTAGCAATACTTTTAATTAGATAAAATTAGATCAGTTTTAAATAGATTTTTATAAAACCAACCAAAACCACAAATCGAATCAACTCGTTAAAACACACTAAAGGAATTTACCCGTCCCTGTGGATCGACCCGTACTCACCGGCTAGCTGCGAAGCGACGCCGTTCTGATTGCGGTAAACTACAAATTTTTGGACTAATCAAATGGCGCCATTGCCGGGGACGGCGTAATCTTTCTTTTTGTGAATTTTCGGGTTGATATAAATTTTAAAAATTATAAAAATATGAAAATATAAAAAAAAATAAAAAAAATAATCAAATTTGATCTGTTTGAAGGGTGTATCTTTTGGATCTTGCAGGAACAGCGAAGAATCAAGGATCTGGAATTTTATAGAGGGCAAATCAAAATTTGGTACATAAGAACAGAGAGGAATTGAAAGTGCAGAACCACAGAAATTTTTCCAGAGCACGATCCCACCAGAGGACCGCGTTTCCGCGCTCCTCTTGCCACGTCAGCACCTAAAAATTGCACTGTTTGTTCTCTTTTCTTCCCCTCTGAAACCTACAATATATCTCTCTGTAAAAAGTTCTCTACAGGATTTCTTTGCGTAAAGAGTCTTTCTCCCCCTTCTCGATAACAGATTTTCTGCAGGTTTCTTTGCGCCGCGCTAAAAATATTTTGAATGCAAGTGAAATTTTATTGTTTTGCATAATTTAACCGGACTCTAAGGGGCTAATTGACCAAACTCAGATTAGGTGGGGATTTCATCACCCTTCCCAGGACCCCAGAAAACACCTAAAGCATTTTGCATCGACCACAATTAATTAAAAAAAAGACTAGACTCAGACCTAAGGACATCGAGCTCAATAGGAAAAGGACTAGTATAGGCATCGGCCGTTTATCCTAACCGACATTGCGGTGTCTAGGCTAGTGGTTATTAATTAGGCCCACTGTAGTGGTGGTTCCTTCCCACTTACCTGGCCGTATTTGTCCGTGAAGAGGCGGTTTGAGGTCCTATTTCTAGCCCTAGTTAGGAGCTGTCTAGCAGACCTAGGCAACCCTAGATCTAGGCCTAATTGTGCATGTGTGGTTGATACATTTGTGTCACGAGTCCCATTTTCTAAAACCGTCTTGCAAAACTCTTCAATAAAAAAATTAAAGAAAAATCTTTTAAAAACTTGCAAAAATTTTGTCGCTAAGAAATCCTTGCATTCTTCTATCATGTGTACCCCACATCATAAATCTCTTGCCGAATCTTGGTATCCCGAACCTAACTTTGCGTCGTTCGTCAATTGTTTCGGTCAATTTAAGAACGATCCCTCCTTGCCAAAGATTTTGTTGAAAGATCAAATAGAGGCGTCTAGGAGAAATAGTTTGACTTTTCAACCTACTTTATGTCAACCGAGTCAACCTTAACCATCTACATATGTTGATACCACTTCTTCAAGTCCTTCTGTCACTCCTAGGCCGATGACCATTGCTGAGCATATTGCTCAATCTCGCAGTCAATCTTTCACCCCTCTCCACTCATCTAGTTGTAGGGATCCGCACGATTATTCACCTTCTTATCCATATGTTGACCCTACTCCTGTCTTACCACCCACTTCCTACCAGTCATACCCGACCATCCTACCTTCACTAGACGCTGTTTCGACACAGCCATTAGGGAGTTTCACATACCCAACTAATTTTGAATCTTTTACTGAAACCCCCTCACCACCTAAGTCTAGTTTGGAAGAGTCGTTGGAAGCATATATTGCTGCAACAAATAAAATGATGAGGAATGTGGAAGCATCTATGGCCGCCCTTATGCAGCCTAGTGAACCGGTAGCTAGTGTCCCGCTAGCTCCGAATTTTTCAATGTATAAGGCGGCAGTTGGACAGAGTGAGAATGAGAGAGGATTTTCAAATCAAACCTACCCTTACCCAATTGAAGCCCACAACTCCGGTTTTCCATCAATTGTTCCAAATGATTCACCAGTTGAAAATAAAAATGAGTTGTGCGATTTTGTAGTGTTTGATTTGCCAAATTGTGAGGAACCCCTTTCGAGTGAAACCACACCTAATCCTTTCGATCTTTACACCTCCACTCTAGAACCTACATTGATAAATATCCATGCTGTGGATGAAGTGTCTAAAGAGATTGATTTTCACTTGATTGAGGATATAGACGCCGGGAATATTTCGGATGATGAACCTATCGATTTAATAGAAATTTTATGTTCAAATCATCATCCTGAGTTATTAAATGTTTCCCCCGAATCTCATATGCGTCTAGATTTTGATGATAATGGCATAGATGGATTAAATATTGAGGAGAGTCTTGAGGATAATATCGAGGTTGATCCATTTTTAATTGATGTGTCGGATTTTCCAATCCAGCCTCCTGAACCTTTGACTGTTATATCACCCTCCCTCCTTCCTATTGTTCCGACTGAACAAATGACTGTTACGCTTTCATCTCCTATACCAAGTTCGGCGTACCCATGTTTTCTTGCGAATCTTGAGGGATTTGAACCCATTGCACGACGAGTTGGCAGATTAGCGCAATCGCTTTTAACACATCGGTCATCACAAATTGCGCTAATTTATTCACTCAATTTACACCCTCAAGATCGCACTCCACATCTTTCTTCTTTCCGTCTTTCTTCTCCCCCACCGAGACCAGATTCTACCATTCTTCTTTCCACACGGTCTCGCGTGCTTTTCAACTCTTTTCTTTCCATCCCATTCTTGCACCAACTCTACCATTACCATGATAAGATTTTTGAATGGTTGGTGCTAATATTTGGCTTGTGTAAGGCCAAGCTTAACTTTGGGGGGAATCTTGTTGTATATATGTATATATCCTTTTGTTTTCTTTTTCTATTAAAAAAAATTCAAAACATAAAAAAGAAATTATTATAAATAAACAGGGGAGTATCGGTATTTTGACCCTCTTGGTTTAGCATGACAGTGAGGACACTGTCAAATTCAAGTTTGGGGGTATGCTCGGTACGTTTTCTTTCTTCGCATTCATTTGTACATATTTTTGCATTTGCATACTTATTTGAAAACCCATAAAAATTTGAAAAATTTCAAAAATTATAAAAATTGTATTCAATTTTGGCTAATTGACTTGTGTTTGACTAATAGGTTAACTGGTTAGGAACAACTAGATCTTAGACTTAGTGAATTAAAAACACTAAAAATAACATTTCTTAAAGTTTAACGGTAGAAAGTATATGCCTTATAGTTTATTTAGAAATAGGCAAATTTTGGGTTCACTTCTTGGGCTAAGTCGAAACAAGGGAAGAGTATTGATGTTCTAATTAAAGTATAAGTTTGAAAGATAGTTCCTAGCTTAAGTCTAGATTCTGAAAATATATACCCTACAAAATTGCACAATCACGCACCTTGAAACTTGGAATAGTAGAAGAGACCTTGAAATACTCTTGTCTAAAGTCCTTAGTACGAAGAAAATAAAAGAAAAAGTGTGAATAAAGAATAAAAAAAATGGACACTGGTTTTTGTGATTACTTAAGGCTGCTAAAATAGAAAAATATTTAGCGAGGGTGCTTCATCACCTAGTGCCTTAGACCAACTGGTTTGGGAGTCACTGCTAAAGCCTTGGGTGTTGCAAGGACTAGGAAGTACGCTTTAAAGTGCAAACGCATTTTGTAATCGGTCGTTGGTACCTCAGGAAGTATTAACGGTCGCATGGAGGATGTGTAAGCAAATTTCATTTAAATTCACCAATTAATAAGTACTTTGGACAATGGACAAGGGCATGATTGCTTGAATTGAATTTCCAAGTATAGGGGTGATCTTTACACACACGTAGGGGCATGTGATTGGAATTTAGATAAAAGAGAGGAATGAAAGATAGAATTTGTATCTTTAATGGAGTTGATAGAAAATTCCTAAGTAGAGATGAAACCCTAGAAGGAAGACTTAAGAGATGCCGAAAGCTAAGTAGGTCTACATAACATATATAATCTTAAGTTAAATAATGAGGAAGCGTGAAGAATATGGGTGGATAATTTACAAGTAGAAGATAATAGAATTCCTTGTTAGAAGACCTAATTGGAGAACAAAAGTCAATGGACCGAATTGATAGGATTTTGTGGGTAGTATCCGCTGAAAACCCTCAGGAGACAACACTCCTCCTACTAGGGACACCTAGAGGTTTAACGGCTTGTTGCACGTGCTCAGTGCAATCGCGTTTCCCTGCGAAAGTGCGGTTAGGATTTTAGTGAACAAAAATAAGTTTGCTCGAGGACGAGTAAAAGATAAGTTTGGGGGTATTTGTTCAGACCATAATATTGCATTTTTCATTCCCCTATTCTTATCCGTTTTATAAATAAACAGGTACTCTTGACGCACGTTTGTTGCATATTACAGGTTACAGGTTTCTGGAGCAAATACAGTGAAAAAGACACAAAACAACAGAAAAGGGACTTTTGACCAACAATTGGATGGATCCTAGTCAAGCCTAGACGAAGAACAGTACAAGGTCCAAAATGTCATGTGAACGGTTAAAAGATCGCTACAAGTATTCACTGAAATATCTGGAGGAGAATAAGAAGCCCAACAGAGAAACTACATATGGAAACAAGAAGCCCAAGAACCCCTGAACCAAGCCCAAACTTTTCAGAGCCCAAATCCTTTCTTTGGCCGTGGAACCGCGGCCAAACCCATGCTGGCGCCGCGGATCCGCGGCCGTCTAATACACGTGTCGGTGGATTTTTCTTCTGTTGCCGCGACGGTTCTGGTGTTGGGATTCTCAGGGGTCAAATCTGTAAATTCACATATGCGAGAGTCTGTAACCCTAGTTTTATATTTTCCTATAAATTGTAGTCTCAGATCTGTAAAAACTATGCCTCTTTTCAATAAATAAAATTCAGAATTTCTGGGAGTGACATTCAGATCTATTCTGTCTTCTACTTGGAGGGAGCCATCAAATCTGTAGGTAATTTATTTCCTTGCTTTTATTTTCTAGTATAATTTATCATCCCCTAATGAGCGAGTAGTCTCCTCGCTTGTTAGGGTTAGCCTTAGCGAAAGGGTTGAGAGATGAGATCTCTCACCCCTTTCAATGCCATCTTCACTTTAGAGTTAGAACTCCATGCATACGCACACATCCGCTCCCTACGGCACCCTACCCCTCGAGGTAACGGTGAACCGTAGTATAAAGGGCCGGTTGCGCGCGTTTTCCATGGGGGTTAGGGTAATTATCAACAAAGGAAGGATACAAATCTAGAGGAAGAAACATCTTCCCAAAAGATTCGTATCCACTTTATTGATAATTAACGTAACAACTAATAGATCTAAAAAAGAAGGCATTGAAAGCGGTGAAGGAAACATTAATCTCCAAAACTTCCCCTAAGCCTAACCCTAGCAAGACTTTTAATTAGATAAAATTAGATCAGTTTTAAATAGATTTTTATAAAACCAACCAAAACCACAAATTGAATCAACTCGTTAAAACACACTAAAGGAATTTACCCGTCCCTGTGGATCGACCCGTACTCACCGGCTAGCTGCGAAGTGACGCCGTTCTGATTGCGGTAAACTACAAATTTTTGGATTAATCATTGCCTCCACTCCGAAAAGTAATGAGTATGGAGTGGACTGAGTTGGAGTGCAGTGCGTAGTACGGTATGCCCATAACGCCTCGTGGAGCTTGAGATTCCAGTCTCTCTTATTGGCTGAAGCATTTTTCCTCAGGAGCTTGCATAAAGTTTTATTAAAGGCTTCGACTAGCTCATTGGCTCTTGGATTATAGACAGAGGAATATCTCCAGTCTATCTTGTGTTGTGTAGCGAACCTTGAGATTTTGAAGCTCTTGAAAGAAGACCCGTTGTCAGAAATAATTCTTCTTGGTGTACTAAAACGGTATAAAATATTATGCCGGAAGAATGTCAGAATATTTTCTGTCTTAATTTCTTTTACCAGGACAGCTTCAGCCCATCTAGAAAAGTAGTCGGTTGCGGCCAATATGAAATGGTGGCCTTTAGATGATGGAGGATCAATCGGGCCAACTATGTCGGTGTCCCAAATTTCGAAGGGCCATGACACCATCGTAGGATGCATTGGATTGGGATGCTTATGAATGAAGTCACCATGAATTTGGCAGAGATAGCATTTCTTTGCATGTTCTTCGCAATCCCTTATCATGGTAGGCCAATAATACCCGAGTCATTTGATTTGAAACCGCATTTTGGGGCCAGATTGGTGAGCTCCGAAGATACCCTAGTGAACTTCTTTTACGGCTTTTTGGGTTTCGGACGATGATAGACACCTGAGCCAGAGTTGGTCATATGATCTGCGGTATAGCGTATTATTTACAAATACATATCGGAGAGCTCTCTTCTTCAGGTGAACCTTCGCAGATTTTATCTTCGGGCAACTTGTCGTATCGGAGGGACTCTATGAAGAGTTCTCTCCAATCAGGCTCGCCTTTAATGATCAAAACTTTTTTGGCAGAATTGCTTTTTTGTTCCGCGTTTTCATCTTCTCTTAAAAAGACTAGGGGCAGAATTTGCCGGCTTCTGACTGCGATCAGAATTTCATCAATGTTAGGATCAGCCAGCTCTTTGGTTAGGCGAGCGAGTACGTCGGATTTTCCGTTCAACGTCTTAGGAACTCTCATTAGTTCAATGTGGGTGAACTGTTTCATGAGCTCCACTACCTGGCTTCTGTATCGAGCTAACTCGGGTTTATATATCTTGTAATCGCCGCTCACTTGGTTGACGACAAGCTGGGAATCACCGTAGATCCGTAGCCGAAGTATTTCCATTTCTATAGCTAGCTCCAGACCAGATATCAGAGCTTCATACTCATTCTCGTTATTTGTGCGAGGATCGGTGAAAGCGAAAGAATATCGTAGGGTTCCCATCAATGGCGTGATGAATACCAATCCTAACCTTGCTTTTATTTGTGGGATGCTTGATTTGCTAGAGGTCCTCATTGACGAGGCTCCATCGAAATAGAGCTCCCAGCATGGCTCGTTATTCTCGAGGTGCAGCACTTATTCGTCGGGTAACTCGCAATTGAGAAGCGACCCTTCAGGTATGGGATGACCAACAAGGAAATCGGTGAGGGCTTGCCCTTTTACTGCTTTCTGAGAAGTATAGACTATATCGAACTTAAGCAGCATGATAGCCCGTCTTGCTATTCTGCCGGCTAGGCTTTCCTTGGTCATTAAGTATTTAAGCGGGTCGACCTTAGAGATTAGCATAACCCGATGAGCGAGCAGATAGCGTCTCAGCTTTTTTCACAGCAAATAGCAGAGCCATGCATTGTTTTTCGACCGGGGAATAGTTATGTTCCGTCCTGACTAAAGTTCAACTGAGCTAGTTGAGCGCGTTTTCTTTTCCCTCGTCGTTATTCTAGGCAAGGAGCGTGCCGAGTGATTCATCTAGTACAACAGTATAGAGAATCAGCGGTTTATTTAGAATAGGAGCAGCAGGTATCGGAGGTTGCAATAGGTATTGTTTGATGTTTTCAAATGCATCTTGACATTCGGCTTCCCAGACAGAAAGAGCACCTTTCTTCATGAGTTTTGAGAAGGGCCTGCATCTTCCCGATAGGTTCAAGATGAACCTTCATATGTAAGCGAGCTTGCCTTGAAAGGATCTTAGCTGCATCAGATTCTTTGGAGGAGGTATCTTCATGATGGCCTTTATCTTTGATGAGTCAATTTCGATCCCTCGATGTCGGACTATGAAGCCCAAGAACTTTCCTGATGACACGCCAAAAGTGCACTTTAGAGGATTCATCTTTAGATCGCATTCCCTCAGTCTGGTGAAAACGGTCCTGAGGTCTTGGATATGATTGGCCTTGACTTTAGTCTTGACGACCAAATCGTCAATATAACATCCGACAACTTTATGGATTAAGTCGTCAGAGATCTTGGTCATTGCCCTTTGATATGTGGCACCTACTTTTTTTAGTCCAAACGGTATCACTTTGTAACGGTATATGCCTATCGAGGTTTGAAATGATGTATTCACTTTGTAACGGTATATGCCTATCGAGGTTCGAAATGATGTATACTTCTCATCCTCAGACGACATTTTTATCTGATTGTACCCGAATGAACCATCTATGAAAGTGAATAGCTCGTAATTTGAGCTGTTGTCGACCATCATTTCCATGACCGGAAGCGGGAAATCATCTTTAATGCATGCCTTGTTAAGGTCCCTGAAATCGACACAAATTCGGATTTACCCATTTTTCTTCTTTACTGGGATGATGCATGCGATCCAGACCGCGTATTTCTCTTCTCTGATGAAGCCGGCATCGATGAGTTTCTTGGTTTTGTCCATGACCTTTTCTTCCAGCTCCCTTCTCATTTTTTGAGGAGCTTGTTTGACTGGCTTGACATCAGGAGATATATCCAGCTTATGCATGACTACTTCAGGGGAGAGGCCATGCATTTCTTTGTACATCCATGCGAAGCAGTCGACGAACTCCCGTAGCAGGGTGATTATCTGTTCTTTCATTTCCTATGACAAGAGTGAGATGATGTAGGTTGATGTTGGACTATCGAGCATTCCCAAATCAATTTTGGTTAGCTCATCGAAGGTTGCTTGTCCGCCATTTTCAAGCTCTCAAGGGGCTTTTTCTGGTTCGGCTAGCTCGTCGTTGTCATTTAACTTTCCGCTGTGTCACGCCCCGCTTCCCAGTATACGGTGAAGGAGATGCGACGAGGTCCGCTACGTATATACTCAAAAGTACATACGCTAAGCATATCTAAGCAATATAAAATAAATACACAAGAGACAAGAAATAAAAAGAACAGCAACTTTTATTTATTAACATTCTTTGTACAATACATGAGAGGAAATACAACTGAAATAAAAAGATGTCTAAACAGTGGCATAACAGGAAATAAAAAGTACATAGAGGAAAAGTGTACAATGAAACTAAAGTGCAGGGTCTTCAGCAAACTGCTCCAAGTCTTCTTGCGATGGCTCGATCTCTGCCGGGTCCAAACCACCTGACGACATTCAAAGAAGAAAGAAATAGAATGCCGTCAGCGAACAGGTCGCTCGGTAAGTCCCAAAGATAGGGGAGAAATAGACAAAGAGTAGGAGAGAGAGAGTAGCTTTTAATGTTGTATTGTATTGTTGTATTAACGCTGTTGTTTGTAACTTGGTACAGAAGAATGCCAGTGTATACGAGAGGGGTCTCTATATGCTAGAGACTAGGACAAACGGAATATAGAGTACAAGGCTCCGTTAGAAGGCCCGGAACAACGGCAATTGGATTCATGTTAGGTGTCTTAAGTCTGACCGTCTCGTGCCACTTTTAACACCTTCCGTACCAATCTACCCCTTAAACCCCGCGATATCTTGTTTGTATTGTTATCTTGTAAATTGTATTGATTGTAAGATTGATCGACTGACTGACCGAAACCATGATATCAGGAAACGGTTGTAACCGTAGAGTCATGTAAATGGAATACTGAGAATCATGTTAAAGGAATATATATCCATGATTTGGTTCAGTCAAGTTGTATAAATTGATAATTGTGTTCATGGATTCATGTGTTCATATTGAATTGGAATATTGTAGATTATAGATTTAATTGAATCATATTCAAGTCAGATTAATCAGACTCAAACCCGAGTCAGACAATCAGATCGAAGTCTTATAATTGCTAGGATCCTTAGGGTAATTTATAAACTTGAGGGGGTTTTATGTAAAAATACTTTTATATACTTTTCAAAATACACCTCAAGTATTTATTGTTCGTCTTTAGAGTTGTAATGAGGGTGGATTTTATGTCGTGACGTTTCTAGTGAAAATATCCTAGTTATAGGTATTTATCTGTAATATTGATTATTTGAAGTTCATGGTATTTTAGTGTATAATTTATTATTGTGATTTTTAGGAAAAGGTGGAAAATTTATATTATAATAAAATAGATATTTAAATGATAAATATACATATATTTATACAAAAAATAATTTTAATAAATATTTTATATTCTAAAAATCTCATTTTTCTTAAGATGTTGTATTTTAAACCTTTCGAGTCCGAATGCTCCTTGCGGAGGTCTGAATCTCGCACTACTAGCCCGAGGGTGCGCGATAAACCGCACGATCCCGAACAGGTTCCCCAAAGATGGGTTGTAGCGGCGCTTTGCAAAGATTGTAAAATACTAATCCTTTAGTAAACGGTTTTATAAAGTAAAAGGTATTTATTTGCAAAGTGTAATTTTCCGTATTTTAGATTCTAGGGTTTCCTAAGCCAACTAGCCTATTTCTAAATGGTCTAAACGACAAGTCGTTAGAAGCCTCAAATCGCCTCTTCACCGCCAATTGTGGCCAGATAAGTACAAGTGAGGAAGGAGGGATCCGCTCACGAATCGTGAGACAGGCCTTTTAAAGTTACCTAAGCTCACTTGCCTAGCCTAGACACCACAAAGTCAGGTTTAGATAAACGATCGATGTCCACAAGTTATCGTGTTTTCCTAATAAGAGGTATTTATTTAAAAGTTTATCAAAGCTAAACTTTTAGAATTAGTTTTATTAAAAATATGGTATTTAAATGAAAGTTTCGTTTTATCGTATTCTAAGTTTTGATGATATCGTTTTGGGGTTGTATTTGTGTGTGTGTGGAGGTAGGTCATTACCTCGTGCTCTATTTTAAATGTATAGAAAAGTTAAGAGTTAAATATGAAATCGAAACATTATGGTATTAAAGTAAAAAATACGATAAATTGGAAAGGTTATCATTTCATGTGAGAAAACTTGTTCAAATTATTTGTTAAATGTTTAATAGTCAACAATAAGATGTTTAAGCATGATTGAATTGGTGAGAAGTGAAATTTTATAGAAAACCGAATCGGAAATCGGATTTGTTCCGATTCCGTCGCGTTTTGTAATTTCGTATTTTAGAGAAATAGAAAGAAGGATAGAATGGGACTTATGGGTTTCGATTAAGCAAGGGAGTGAAGTGGGCTAGAGAGGTTGCCGAGGCGTTGCTTCGTCACCGGTTGTTTCTAAAAACTTCGCCGGAATTTCCGCCCGAATTTCGTCGGAGCTTCGCCGCGAACTTGTTTTCAAAGTACACAACTCTTGAGAAGATTTTGAGAGAGTGAGCTTAGGATTTTGGGGGTGAGAGGGTGGTGTGTAGGGTTGATATTTATAGGGTTAGGCTAGGATTAGGGTAGATGAAAAGATAAAATTAAAAATGTGATAAAATGTAATAAAAATGTATTAAAAGTGGAGTAATTGGGGTTTTTAAAGAGCTCTGGAAGTGGTCTGAAGCTGAAATTTTGCAGGTGCATAGGGAATATGAAAAGACACAACTTTCATGTTGGGGCCGTCTCCGGAATCGGCCGAATCGGGGGTGACTCGGCCGTGACTCGGTCGGAGCACTGAGTCGGCCGAGTCAAGGCCGAGTTGGCCGATTCCCGGCCGAGTCCGGCGGCCAGGATCCCCCCAGACGGTTCATCTAACTCCTGAAAGTGTTACATTTTTGGGTATAGTGGGTTTTTTGTGAGATATGCACGTGTAAACTCTTGGTATTCTAAAGGTTTTAAAAAAATCAATATTAAAAATAATGTGGGGTATGTGATTTGAACTCTGGTGGCTTGGTTCAGCAGTGCAAGGTATTACCAATGAGCTACAAGCTCTTTCTTGTAATTATTGTGGTATTTAATTACTTAAAATGATAGCAGCAAGAATAAATACTCCAAGTATACATTAAATTTAAAGTAATTTCTTGTACACTAAAAAGGAGTTATTACATTCTTGTAACTTGTAATTAAAAACAAAATAATTACTTATATCTTGTGCTCAGGCTAAAATACCCCTTTATGGATTTTGAAAAAATAATTTGTATAGAAAAGTGTATAGGAAAATTAGGATTGTTACACGCTGGCTTCACCAACATGGATCATGTAGCATGCCTTGACGTCAACTTGAATGAAACCTATGCCCCGTCTAGCTAGGATTTTTCCATCGATGAGTGCTCGGATCTGAGACGGATGCCATAGCCCTTCATAAAATTTCGCTTCAATGTCCGTTTGATATAACTGACGCCCGTACTTTTTAAATTATTCCCACATCTCGGGTGCATAATATCTGGAATTGAGAACGGCTCTTATACATCTCTCATAGGGATGGCATGCTACGGACAAATCGTCCGAATGCACGATAGTATTTGACCCATAAAACAAGATGCCTTTCTGTCCACTCTTTCTTCCGGAAACGTAGAAGGTTTTCAGCTGGTCCACGGTGGAGACTGACAACGCATCATGTTGGGATCCGGCGCTCACACCGTGGAGGCCGCGGGCGAGACGGAAGCGAAAACAAAAACTTTTTGCGGGCACCGGACGCGCTCACACCCGAGGATACGAACCAAACACCTTGAACGAGTAAGCTAAAACATGTAAGGTTGAGAAATACAACCTTTGTTGCGTGTCCACCTAATTGTAGAAGACCCTTCCAAGCCCGTAGCCGTCGGCAATGCGCTTGAGCATCGATCACCCTTGCCGAAAACGATCCACCTGAGAGAACGCGGAGGAGGCTCAAACTAATGATCCAAAGTTGCTAGGTTTGGATGGCCGGTGATATAGGAATACTTCACTATATTTTTCTCTCTATAATCTTTCTCTAAAATAGAAGCAAGAAGAAGAAGGAGATGGAGAAGATAAAGCATGAGCCATGGAGGAGGAGATGAAGAAAATCTCATCAAGTCAACCCTTGTTGAAAAGGAATGGCTAAAAAAAATTCAACCATGCACTAATAGTGCAACCAAATGAAATAATCATTTTTAAAATAAAAGTCATGCCTCTCTATATTGTTCACACCATGCTTCATAAGTCCACATGCCACATCATTTCCTATTTAATTTTCTATAAAGAAAAATCAAATATGAGGGGTCCTTCTTCTAGAAGTATTCCCGTATAAATACAGATTACTTCACCTGGTATATGTATCGCTACACATACGCGTATCCGTATAAAATACGGATAGCTCCAAAGAGATAAAATGAATAGTGAACAATAATACTAAAATATATGTATCAAAATACATATATAAATTATTAAATCAAAACCTGATTTAATGATCCGGCTTAATCCTAAGCCGGCTTGTATTATCAACTATTCGATTAAAATCCGTATATCGCGTACATGTATTTAATCGGACCCCTGCACGTACCACTGTACGGCTCCTACATCTGTCGCCCGAACCGGGAAAACCTTCTATGTGGGACTCTAAAGACTCGACAATACACTGACAGTGGGTTTAACCACAAGCACGTCGGCGACACTAGCTGTAAGTAACGGCTACCCAGGTACTTGTCGAAAGGGGGGTCGACAATCAAGTGCGTCCTTACCCTACCGAGCCTAAAAATGACAATCTTCGTACAGTCCGGTCTCTTCATCAAAGAGTATTGCAAATCGGGTCTAGGGATGGATAACGTCAGACCCCTACTTACCCGATAAGTCGTGTCTGAGTCTAACTCATCACCAACTAAGATACTACTGATCAACTATCAGTAAATCTCCCCCACCATGGCTACGATTTCTGGTGATAGCTAACTGAACACAGCGCGACATCGACTCCTAATACCAGGAGAGACGTATCCCTGACAGTCGACCACTGCCTCCATGTGGCTCGGGATTGTACCCAACTAAAACATGTTTGCACGACTCTTTTGAGCCGTAGTAGGATAGTAATCAAAGTACAGTGGTAACTCACACGAGAAAAATGACGAATTTAAGTCAAAATACTAACCTGTACACATGCTACCTGAGAACTTCCATCTAACGATAGGTATAATCCCATCTAGAAGTTCTCGACGAGTCCGTCCAGTGTACTCACCTCCAGTGAGCACATGTATACTATCTTAGGTGACACAACACCAATGGCTTGTGAGACCGGCCACCGCCCCTCATCAGGGTCTCGAAGCGTATACACTAGTCTACTCCGGAATATCGATGCCCAGTCTCGATACTCCTATAACTAGGGACATTTAAGGATGTGCTTATAGACCACCCAGCTCTCACGTAGATGATCGCCATCATAATGCTGATAGTCAAATATGTAATAGTGATCTGCAAAACCATATAATACATATACATGATGATAAAGATAAACCAGATAGTATATTATCATTTCGAGTATGATTGTTTTATCTGTATACGTTCTCCCTTAATTATCATAATCGTGTGCCTGCAATTACAATAAATGCCTTGAGGGTACTATATCCAACACATCGAGCTCTTTGCACATTTGCTCCGGCACTCTTGTGATGGCTTGAGGCCCTTCTGTAACTTTGAAAGTTTCTCTCAGATTCTCTTTTTGCATGAGAACCCAATCTGCACAGCTGTTGCAAAACGGGTCCTCTTCCTCTGATTCTTCAGTGTTGCTGCCTAAACGAGGGCAAATTTTTCTACCGGATGGGCCTTCAATATCAGACTCGTCTGTATCACTACAGAAATGAGGGTGGGTTTTACGGAAGGACGAACTTCCAGCATCGGACTCATCAGTGTCACTGCCGAAACGCGGACGCACTTCGGGGTTTTGCTTTTGAAATTGACAGCCGGCTCAGATTTGCTTCTGAGTTTCGAGACCGTTCTGTTTTGGTCAGCTGTGGTTCAACACTTTAGAGGTTCACAAAGTACTGATAATCTTCGTATCGGACTTCATGCACACCGAATGACTGGATGTCTCCGTCAATGTGTCTTTCTTCGCTATTTTTGGTATACTTCATGCACTGATGGAGATATGACGGAATGATACCGTAATCGTGGAGCCACGGCCGTCCTAGAAGAATCTTTAAGACCTGTCTGCATCGATCATGTATATCTTACCTTCGGTTTGCAGATCCCCAAATTTGATTGGCAGAGTTATAGACCCCAGAACTTGCTGGTAGTTTTGATTGAAACCTTGGATGACCATCCTTTTCCTTGACAGGTGTTGGACGTCTATTGACAAACTCTTCAGAGTTCGCAAGTTCATGATGTTCACTGAGAATCCCAAATCGATCAATATGCAATTGATCCGGTCTCTGTCGTTGTACCCTGTCACGTAAAGCGGTCAGTTGTGCTCAGCTGTTCTCAGTAGCAGATCTTTATTCTTAAATATGACTGCAACTGTATGCAGAGTGTACTGGGCTTCTTTCATATTAATTTCTGCGAAACGAGCCTGATACCGCTTAGGGTTTTGAAGGGCATGAATGAGAATATCTCTGAGCTCCTTATATAAGACCAGAGCATCATAGATGCTTTAGAGAGACGGAAGCTTCCGGAGGTAAGCCAAGACATTGTAATCTACTGGAGAAGAACCCAAATCTTCATGAGTCGGCTCTACGTCATTTTCTTCATTAGTGACTTGTTTTTCCTTCTCTTTCGGGACATTGCCTTATTTCAGTGGTAGAATCTTGCCGTTTCTAAGCTGGATTTGGTTGGCCTTTATGTGAGCTTCTCGTCCTCTTCGGAAAAATAGAGCTCTTCCTCAGAGTCGCTGCCAAGGTGGACGACATAGAAGGTCACGACAGGGACCTCATTATTTGAATCTTCTTTCGGCTCTTCCAGAATCTCAATTACTTTTATGGGGAAGAACCCCTTCAATTGAATTAGATTTCTTTCATTTTGCTCATAGTTTTCGAGAGAATCGATATGCCTTTGAATAGTCAATTTTCCCGCCGACTCCTTTTCGCTTCGAGTCGAACCTTTCCTTTTCTTCTTCTTTAAATTTTTTATTTTCAGCCCAATCGAGCCGAATTGGTAGTTGAAATGGTGGTCTCCTTCTGCCCCTCCCATTCAGTTCTGGGCTCTTTCTGAAGCAGTTTTAACATCTTCTTCGTCTTATTAGATATGTGCATACTCCATGGAGGCTGTGGCGAGTCGGATTCATTCCTCGAGGCAACAGATTCAGTCGTCTACTCCCAGAAAGCTTCAACTTCTGTCAGTATAATTTTGGTGGTTGCCACTTGATTGTCCACCAACACACTCTTGGATAACTCGATCTCTTGGGACTTGTATTGCTTTTCGATCCAGTCTTTAAAAATGTAGCAATCCTCGATCGCATGGCTCACTACTCTGTGGTATGGGTAACAAAGGAGATTGTCGGTCATTTTTGCTTTGTGAGGTCTCTTCGACTCCGGCAATTATAGACCGTTGTTCATGGCATCCTTAAATATTTTGTGAACCTTGTCCCTCCTGAAAGAGTAAACCTTGTTTTTTCTCCTTTAGGGAAGGCCCTTCTCTTCCTAGCAATGGCTTTCGAGACCGGTTCGTTTTTTGTCCGCCCGCCTTTCGTTTGTCCTCATTGTCGGATGCATTGAAGACGTTGGTATTACTAGAATTCCCGCTTTTACGGTAGTCAGCCTTTCAGTTCTTCCAAAGCTTGTCACTCTAAGAGTCCGAGGAATACTCTTTCTTCGAGCGTTCCAACATTTGTACTCCCTTGGTTAGCTCCTGAAACTTTTTGAGGCCCGCAATATATAGAAATAGGACCATCCAATTGCTGAGGTTCCCAATGTAGGCGCAAGCCGCTGCAGTTAATTATGTTACCGCATCGCGGTAACCACTTTCTCCTGCTCCATATGTTCACTTCGTGTCGTGTGTATTTGTTTTGTTTTAGGTTGCCCGTGGATTGTATACGAAGACTAATTTATGTTGTCGCCCGTAAGACAGGGATTAGTCAAAATCTGTATTTTCTTAGATTTGGATTTGGTGGATTTAAGGCTCGTTAAGCTCGTTTGAGATTAAGATCAACTTAAATGTTTGTTAAGGATACATTAGTCTAATTTTAGACTAAGATCTACTTAACATGGTTTTAGGATCATTTAGATCCAATGAAAGAGCATTTGGACCCTATCATTTTAGTTTAGGGACGTTACGATCTATTGGGTTTAAGAACATCATAGTCCATGTTTAAGGACGTCATAGTCTATGTTTAAGGACATCGTAGTCCATGGAGTTTAGTTTAGGGACGTTGCGGTCCATAAGTTTAAGGACATCATAGTCCGTGTTTAAGGACATCATAGTCCATGGAGTTTAGTTTAGGGACGTTGCGGTCCATTGGGTTTAAGGACATCATAGTCCATACTATTTTGGCTCATTGGTTTAGAGGTGTGCCAAGAGTTATTGGTTATTGGGACCCTCCACCTATCTGAAGACGTTGAAAAATTACAACGACATGTATCAGAGGTGTGGAGAGATGTACCCTTGAACCAATTTCCAGATAGAGGGAAGATATGGGATGAATATCATTTTTGATGCCATATGTGGGAGATCACTAGTCATCTTTAGAACTAAGATCGACTTGGGAAGACCTGAGTATAGGAGTTCATTTGATTGGTGACCAAAAAGGGTTTTGGTCTCGGGAGACTTAGCTAATTTGTGCTAAGGTTGGCCTCTCATAGTGTTAAACACTAACATTTGCTTGGCGCTCACGTGCTCCCCCGTGAGGCTCTAAAGCAGTGTTAAACACTGATAATTTGAGGCGGTCATGTGGGGTCACGTGAGGCGCTTGAAGTAGTGTTAAACACTAAAAATTTGAGGCGCTCACGTGGGGTCACGTGAGGCGCTTAAAATAGTATTAAACACTGAAAATTTAAGGCGCTCACGTGAGGTCATGTGAGGCTCCTGAAAGCTGGCGCTGTTCCTTTAGGTTTATTCCCTTGTTTTTTCTGAGTGCTAAGCACTACTGGGTCACGTGGGATCACATGAAGTGTCCCCAAAAAATGGAAACTGCATTTGATTTATTCCCTTTTTGCTTTATAAGTGCTAAGCACTATTTGAGGGTCACGTGGGATCACGTGAGCCGATCTCAGTTGTCATTGTAATGTTCAAGCACTAATATTTTCTTTACGTGCATGGAAGTCTTGAGTTTTGGGACATTCGAGCCCTTTTGTTTTATAAGAAATAAATTCTTTTATAGGGTTAAACTCTAGTTTTATTAGAGGAATTAAATTCCTATATGTTCTTGTAAGAATTAAATTCTTTGAACTTAATTCTTTCCTCTAGGTTTGAATCTACATAACAGAATCTCCCCGATGAGAATTAAATTCTCAACTTGTGGGGAGATCTGCTTCTTCAGATCTCAATTAGAGGAAGAACTAAGTTCTTTTTTTGAAGAGTTCAACTCTTATGGAGGCGAAAAAGAGTTAAGATATTCTCTGTGTTTTGTTCCTTCTCTTACCTGGGGTTTCTTTTTCTCTTTGAAGAGATCTTCTCTATGGAGAATTAAATTCTCTTTTCTTTTTTGCTTACGAGGGGGTTTTTCTCTCTATCTCTGTATATCCGTTTTTCTGTATCTTGGCTCTTATTTATAGAAGAAAGAAAAGAATCAATTTGTTAAGAAAATCACTCATTAAGAGATTTTGATTGATTTTATAATCAACCAAAATGATCTTTTAAATCAATAGGTGAATTTTATTCGCTGTTGGATTTTTAATCCAAGGACTTCTGTTTTACAGAAAATATTTCTCTTTTTTTTAACAAGATTTAGGAAAATATTTCCCTGTACAGAATTTTCTTCAGTGGATTGGTGATTTTTAATCCAACGGTGCTCTATTTTATAGAGCGTAATCTTTCTTGTTTAGAAAGATCTAAAAAAATATTTTCTAAATAGGGCTTTTGATCCCTTTTTTAGAATTTAATTCTATCGGCTTAGAAGGCATAGGAGCTCTCACGTGTAGCACGTGACCTCCCAAAGTAAAGCCCACCAAGGAGCATCACGTGCTGTCACGTGAGTTTTTCTGACCAATTGTTTGTTTTTTAGGAAGGTGCCTATATACTTTGTATATAGATGCTCACGTGCCTGCACGTAAGACTTAGTTTCAGCTTTATTTTGTTAAGCGCAATGCCTATCCCGTGTGGGCACGTGACGCTCCATTTGAGGACTTTTCCTATTGCTTTTTATTTATTATTCATTTTTCATAAGGGAACAAATGCCCCCACAGCGTTGTTCTCACGTGGATTGCACGTGAGTGCAACGCTGTCACCTTTACAGCCGTTGGATGGCCTAGGGGAACGGGGAGGTGAACTTCCCTTGTCATGTTTTATAAATGCAAGGGTTTGGTCTTTAGGCAGACACTGTTCTTTCATTTTCTTCCTTCTTTGTTTTCTTTGAGAATTTAGTTCTCTTCTTTAGAGCTTAGTTCTCTGCCACTGCAATTCCAGAGTTAAACTCTTTTGGAAAAAGAAACCCTTTTAGGTAAAGATCTTGAACATTTAGAGAAACCCTTTTCTTTAAAGAAAACTTCTGGATTTTAAATCCATTATGAGATCTTTGCTCTCCTTTAAAACCCATCTCTTAGAGATGCAAAGATATGATTTTTGAGTAATAACTTTCCATGCTTTGGGCATTCCTTCTCTGACCTTTATGGCATTTGATTTTTCATTTCCTCTTTATGGGGTTTCTGGAATTTAATTCCATTGCATAAAAGGAATTTAATTCCTCACCGAAGAGCTTATTCTGAAAGATCAAGAGGGCCCTTCGGGAATTTGATTCCCCTGTGTTCCTGAAAATCTTTTCAAGGGATTTTTCCTTTATTTTTACCCATTTGACAGAGTTTGTAATGGGTGTTCTTTTGTGAGGATGTCTCAAGTCGTTTAAACTCCAATGTGCATTTATTGAGAATTTTTTTTAAATTCTCACAATGATTACCCTTCCTCGTGATTGGCGAGCCGTCATACTGATTTTGTGGGGTCCATTATTTTTTTGCAATCAATGGTCCCATGAAATAAACTTCTTATCGTTTTCTTCTGCTGTTTATATGTGTGTGTGTGTGTGTGTGTGTGTGTGTGTGTGTGTAGGTTGCATTAATAGTTTTTTCCTCCCTTTATTTCAGGAACAATGGCTTCTCTTCCCTACTTTCCTTTTACTCGCTCAGACGTTGATTTTCCACAATCGTCGTCGGACGAAGAAGCATTGGCGATGATCAGGGCCTATGATAGGGACTGTACCCGTTTGCTCTTGTGGGGAACTTGGTATGGGCATATCATCCGGGGCCGCCGCAGCTTTATTTGCGAAGTTTCAACATAGCCTCATCGCCCAATTTTGCCGATGGAGCGTCCGCAGACTGCTTTTGCGGTGGAGGCGGGTGATTAGACTCATATAGGCCGGATTGAGCCGTCGACAACTGGGATACCCAACCAGCCTTTGCCGGCCATAGACATCTTGGGGCGTCGCATTTGCTAGGGTGAAGCTCAACCCTGGGGACAAATTTATAAGATAGAGCTTACCCCTCGCCACCCAATGGGCTATCTTCCATGGGCTCGATATGTTCTGTCCGCCCATCGTGCGCGATTGCAGAAGGTCGGGCTCTATCAGGCGGTGTATGCGTCCTTTTTTCATTATCAGTCCCCTCATATCTGGTAGGTTAAGGCTTTTGTGAACCAGTGGAATCTTCCCACCGACACCTTCTTGCTAGGGGATCACAAGGTCTCTATTTCATTGGAAGAGTTTCGTGAGGTTTTGGGACTACCAATCAGGGGAGAGCATTATGAAGAGTTGCTGCCTCCCGATGAGTATGTGTTTGAGAAGATGCCGGCTTCACTTGACGGCTTGACGACTGAAAACGCCGTTCGCTATAAACACCCTAGCTTAATTAAGGTTTTGGTTATTTTTGAGAAACTGTTCACGGCGTCGGAAGGTCATGGCGTCACGTTTGAGAGCTTCATTGCCTGCTTTATCCGCGAAGACGTTTTGTCCAAGACGGCTCCAAAGTTTGCGAACATTAACGACCCTTTTGGGTTTGGGCTAAATAACTGCCGGCCAAAAAAGATGATTTACCGCGGTTTTACATCCCGATCTTGTCGGCCGTGTCCTTTGATTCGATTGCGGCTCCCGGCATAGACAAAGAGACCTTCTTTATCGGTTTTATTAGCCTCTGGCTTAGCTGGTTCACCATTCCAATGCATCGTCACTTCATGAGAGCTTCGGTCATCTATCCTGCTCATCGCGTGGCTGAAGGAACACGACTAGCCGTGGGTATCGCGGGGCTATCACACTTATACCATGGGCTGAGCGCTGCGGCCAATACTTCGACCCCGGGTGTAGATGTCGTGAGTTTCTCCCTCCACTACTTTACGTTGTGGATCGAGATGCATGTATTGGGGGCATTCGCAGCGCATCAGAGGCCAGATTTCTATGATGCTTACACCTTCCCGCGGCTCATGAGGTTGGTGGATGTTTCTGCTCCTGATCCAACTCAGCTAGGGGCCCTTCATGTGTTGCTTAACCCGTATGCTAACGAAGGTAGGATGGTATTCAACGACCGAGTCCTCTCTGCTCCTTCGGGACCTGTTCAACAGCTATTTGATCTATCGAAGGGGGAGCACCGTCCTTAAAGCCTAAGGAAATTATGCACTTGTATTCGATTAGGCCGGATTATTTGGTCTTCCGTCGAAATGATACGGCTCTTTTCATGCGGTATAATCCGCACCGCTTTGCTCGGCAATTGGGTTATAACCAGGGTGTTCCTTTCGAGGCATTTTTGGTGGAGCCCAGCTTATCTCTGGGAGTTGTTCGTGACATCATCCATCACTTCATGCGGCTGAACACCGGCTCTCGTTTCATGATCCCCGAGGCCGACTATATTCCAAGGTGTGTGGGGTCTTTTACGGGTTGGTACCGTCATCGAGTTGGTCCCATCATTGCCGAGGAGAAGTGGATACTCTTCGGATATAGAGCTCCTGTCCTGACCCAAGCCATGGGCGCGGATAGTGGTTTGCCCTCCATTGAGGGGTAACGGTGCCTTACTTATCCCTGAGGCGGCGGATGCGGAATCGACTCCTACCACAGTTGGTATGCCAATGCGCACTAGAGCCCAGGAAAAGGCTTCCGATAAAGCGCCAGCGGTAGTTTCATCAGTTGCGGCGTCATCAATGGCAGCGTCATCACTGGTAGTACCGCCAAAAGAGGATGCTAGAGGCGAAATTGTCCAACGTCACGCCAAAGCACCGAAGGGCAGGAAGCGATCTTCTTCTAGCGTTTGCTCCAGCTGGAAAAAGGAGGAAGAAAACAGTTGCTGGCATGCTTGACCTTTTGCTAGAATCCGAGCCTATTGTTCAAGATGAGCTAATATTGATGCAAGATCCGGATGATGGTCTTATTTACCCTAGCTCGTCTGCTAAAGAAGTCGCGCAATTGGCTGATGCTTTAAGGCGTTCACAGGATGAGACTGAGAATGTGCACATCCCGAAGAGGCCCTACCCTCCGGTTATCTTCTATGAAGATCCCCCATCACTACAGAGAGTACATATGGGTCCTCTGCGACAGGAAGACGAAATAGCCCTCAAGCAGCCTATCTCAGCCGCTTCCGAAGATGAGCTGGAACTGAAGACCGGTGGCCATGAATCTGCTTTCGAAGCTCGGCGAGCACATTTCCTCAGGAAGGAACGACGGCTTGAAAAAACTATAATAGAAGCATCCTGGCGCATCGGTATGTGTGCTTTCCGTATTTTTTCTTTTGGCAAATACTTTGTATCGCTTTTTATACCTCCTTATCTTTGCAAAAACTTTGTAGGGACTTCAGCGACAAAAGGGGATCTGAGCCCAAGTCACGTCCTGACTGTGGATTCTATAAATGTCTCCGATGAGGCCCTGGTAGGTGCGGAGGAGATTGTTATAGAGGCTATTCTTGCTGTGGAGCTTCCACTGGCAGCCTCCATTCCCCCGGTGCCTGTTCTTCCAGAAGAGGTGCCCTTATCAGCCGTAGATTTAATAGATCTTCTTGGTGATGGCCTGGAGATTGTGGAAAGGGTAGTTGAGACCGTCGTCCCTTCATTGGAGCCTGAAGTGGCGGCCGTTGCCCCTCAATTGGAAGCTGTCACACCAGCAAATGTCTCCGGTGATGTTCCTGAGGGCATGGAGGAGGCTGCCGAGGCTGTTATCCCTCCGGTTCAAGGCGGGAAGAGCATCAAAGGTAGTCTTCTATACTTTGTTTTTATTAGTCTTTCCATTATCTAAATCATTCCTTCCTTTCAGAACTACGGGCATTGGCGGCTTCTATTGTGGACCTATCTTCCAGGAAGTCCTTCCAGCGCTTACTTGACATAGGTGCCCTACAAGCGATATCCCCGCAAAGCATCGTCCTTTCTTCCGGGCAAGGTCTGTGTTCTTTGACCTTTTTTCTTTATTATCAACTTTTTTTACGATGATGCTAACATGTCCTCTGCAGTTCTGGAAGCTGATGATGAAGTGGAGATCATTGATGGGCCTGGGGATCTTTCAAACCCCCTTTGCATGGCTGTGGGTAAGTAAAACTTAACTTTTGGTATTGTTCTGTTTACTCCATGTTTGCCAGTCTCGCTGACTAGTCATGAACTTTGACAGCTTTACCAGCTCCGGCTCCGTCTGAATCCTGAATCTCTATGCCACCGGGACCATATGCCCGACGTGTGTCCGAAAGGATGGTGAGACAAAACATTTACTCCTTGTTGGCCCTCATTGAAGATCTTCATGCTGGAAATTCTGTTACAGCCGAAGAATTTGCTGCCGAAGCCAATACTTCTTTGCCCTTCCTTGCTACTTATCATGATGAGGCATTGGTGCATGTTTGGGTTGAGTATTGTCCCAGGGTGGAGGCTTGCTTACATAATCTCGAGTGTATACGCCTTCCTTCTGAGCTTTTAACTGCCAAGGTAAGCCTGCGGGGGTGGATTGAGCGATGCGCCGCTAATCTTCAGTCTTGCGAAAAGTGGCTCAACCGAAAATTTTCGGAGAGGGAGCTAGCTTCAAATGCTTTGGGGGAACTTCAAGCCCAACTCACAGCTAAGACCATCCATGCGTACGAACTTTGGCGGGTGCTTCAAGAAGCTATCACGGAGGTGGTAGCTATTGATAAAGCCGTTATCTTTACCCACGAGATGGTTGAAGCTCATAAAGTTGCTGAAAAGGAGCTTGAGAGTCCACTCGCCTTGTACCAGGCTTAACAATCTCAGGCGGAGACCCGTCTCATGGAAATAACAAAACTTGAAGCCGAGGCCCAGCGGAAGAAGGATGAACTGACGAACTTATTGCACCGTCCGGCGGCTTAAAGATTTTTTTTATATTCTTCTTTTCTTGTATTCACTCCTGAATGAGAGAATATTTTGTATCCATTTTGATTCTTTTTATGTGATGAACTTTATATTCATTTGGATTCATGAATAAAGAACCATATTTTATCTCATATTAGCGCTTCCTTTTCTTTGCCGTGTCGTTGACATGTTACTTTAGTAAATGTGGTCCATAGATGGTAGACAACGGTCCATCTTGACTTCTTTGTCAGGTAGCGATGGCTTAGGAAGCTGGTTCAGGTCTGCTGCCCAAGACTTTTCAACTTTATGAGCCGTGAGGGTCTCATAAAGACTTTTCTCCCTACGAGTCGAGAAGATCTCGTAGGAGTAATTTCTCCTTAGGGATCGTGAGGACTCCTGAGTGCGTTTTCTCTTGAGAGTCGTAAGGATCTCTCAAGAGAATTTTCTTTATGTGCAGGGATACTAATTTCCTCGCCGGTCGAGACAAATCGAGAGATTCTCCCAAAAACACCGATTTCTTCGCGGGTTGTAACGAATCGAGAGGTTCTTGCCAAGGACGCTGATTTCCCTGAATCGAGAAGTTTTTCCAAGGACACTGATTTCACTGGGGTCGAGACGATTCGAAAGATTCCTGCAAAGACACCGATTTCCTTACGGGTCGACGCGAATCGAAAGGTTCTCGCCAAGGACGCTGATTTCCCTGAATTGAGAGGTTTTGGCCAAGGACACTGATTTCCCTGGGGTCGAGACGAATCGAGAGATTCCTGCAAAGACACTAATTTCCTTGTGGGTTGACGCGAATTGAGAGGTTCTTGCCAAGGACGCTGATTTCCCCGAATCGAGAGGTTTTGCCAAGGACACTGATTTCCCTGGGGTCGAGACGAATCGAGAGATTCCTGCAAAGACACTGATTTTCTTGCGGGTCGACGCGAATCGAAAGGTTCTCACCAAGGACGCTGATTTCCTTGAATCGAGAGGTTTTTGCCAAGGACACTGATTTCTCTGGGGTCGAGATGAATTGAGAGATTCCTGCAAAGACGTTGATTTCCTTGCGGGTCGACACGAATCGAGAGGTTTTCGCCAAGGATGCTGATTTCCCTGAATCGAGAGGTTTTTGCCAAGGACACTGATTTCCATGGAGTCGAGACAAATCGAGAGATTCTTGCAAAGACACTGATTTCCTTATGGGTCGACATGAATCGAGAGGTTCTCGCCAAGGATGCTGATTTCCCTAAATCGAGAGGTTTTTGCCAAGGACACTAATTTCCCTGGAGTCGAGACGAATCGAGAGATTCCTGCAAAGACACTGATTTCCCTGTAAGTCAACGCGAATCGAGAGGTTCTCGCCAAGGACGCTGATTTCCCTAAATCAAGAGGTTTGTGAGTTGATTTGATTCCGAGATGGAGCACTGATTCGGCGGGGAGGTCATTGGCTGACTTGTTCCGCTTTCTGCGATGTCGGGGTTGACTTGCTCCGCTTTCTGTGGTGTCGGGGTTGACTCAAGGTTGTCTGTGAATCGTAGAGTCTTGGAACCGGAGACTTTGCCGTGGCTCCGATCGGTGATGTCGCGTCTGTATCCTGCTGGAATGAGGAGGAACGCCATTGTTGGTCTCTAGGCTGTAGATGTGGCCGTCGAGATTTGGAACTAGGGACTTTTCCATGGCTCCGCTTCGTTGCGACCCTGAGGTCGGTTGTTGACGTTACGTCTGTATCCTGCTGGCGTTGAGAAGGAATGCTGTGTTGATCTTCTGGGATGCAGATATTGCCGTCGAGATCTGACTCTCCTTTTGACAGAGTCTGGTGGGGAAATGTGGTTCCCTTTTCGTTTATGCCCATAGATTGTATACAGGGGTTAGTATGGACTCACCTGGAGGGCAAAAGTTTCATCTCTTTTTTTTGTTTCCTTCCGCGATGCTCTATTTCAGCTTTTTATATCGCGAAAGTCGCGATTGCCCGATCATTTCGGCTATTTTTCGCGGTGCCCAATCATTTCGGCTATTTTTCGCGGTGCCTAATCATTTAGGCTATATTTTTTTTACTCGCTGTTTTTTATTGCGAGTTGCCCAATCATTTCGGCTATATATATATTTTTTATATTTTTGGCTCGCTGATTTTTCTGCGAGTATGGACCTGAGATCTGATACCAATCTTAGTATCAGCATCGCTGGGACTGGAATATGGCCAGGAGCGAATCATCATTTTCCTTCGCCGCTATCGAACAAAGGTGGCTTAGTAGACAGGGTTAGGGACCTGACGACTAAGGCTTTTGACTTCGTGAGCCGTAAGGGTCTCATAAAGGTATTTCTCCCTATGAGTCGTGAGGATTTTGTAGGTGTAATTTCTCCTTAGGGGTCATGAGGACTCCTAAGAGCGTTTTCTCTTAAGAGTCGTAGGGATCCCACAAGAGCATTTTTTCCTTGCAAGTCGAGAGGACCTAAAAGTGTTGTTCACCAAATAAGGGAATTTCACACCATTGGTAGAACTGGGCGAGGGAACGATTATTTATCCCCGTGGATTGTATACAAGGGTCAATATTGACCGCATGTAGGGCAATTTTGGAGATATGATGGCTTAAGAACAGGTCAGGTCCCTGTATTTTAAGACTTTTGAATCCTGTGAGCCGTGAGGGTCTTATAAGGGAATTCTCCTTACGAGTCGTGAGGATCTCGTAAGTGTAATGTCTCCTTAGGAATCGTGGGGATCCCTAAGTGTGTTGCTCCCTTGTGAGTCGTAAGGATGTCACGCAGGTATTTTCTCCTTACAAGGTCGAGATGACCATGCAAGTGTGCATGAATTTTTTTACGAGTGTGCGCCCTTTCGGGTTTTTACAAACTCACCGGTTGCCCTGCTGTTTTTACTCACGGAGCCTTTTCAGGTTTTCATCCGTGCCCTTTTCTCTTGTGGACGTACCGTTTTTTTTACGGTGAAACACTGGAGAATAGTTTTGCCACATGTGACCCATCTGTTTGCCGGTGGGATTTGAGTTGCAGTCCTCACCGCCGGGATTTGTGGACTTGCATTCCGCTATCGCCGTGTTTGAGGCGACGTTGATAGTTTAGGGACATCTTGGTCCGTAGCTAGTTTAAGGACATCTCGGTCCGTAGCATTTTGAGGCGAGGTTTAGTTGGATACTACTTATAGATTTTGGACTCAGGGAGATAGCGAGAGGACACGAGCATCGTCATCCATCATTAACCTGAGCCATGACTTGTCAGGCGTAGTAGTTTTTAAGGAACCGACCATTTATTGGCCGGAATGGTCTTTCGCCATGCATATCTATGAGTAGGTAGGCCCCACTTTGGCAGACCTTGTCTATGATGTACGGGCCCTCATAGTTCGGCTCGAATTCCCCTCGTTTGGCATGATTGGGGATCATAGGTCTTTTGACAACTAGCATGAGTTTGCCTTGGCAGAATGCTCTCGGCCTAGTTAGTCTTTCGTATGAGCGTGTCATCCTTGCTTTGTAAGCTTCTAGGTTTTGCTGTGCCATGAGACGAGTTTCATCAAGGGCATCAAGCTCCTCAAGTCGAAGATGGGCAGTTTCCTCATCCGCCATGTTTCTTTGTTCCCAACGAGCTTTGTACTTCATCCGCTTGAAGTGTTGTTGGTGGGTGACGTATCCCTGCCACCAATTCTTGAAAGCATTGCACTCTTTGGTAGGGTGTGTGACCCTCCGATGGTACAAGCAGTAGTTCGGATGTACGTCCGCTCCATTTGGGCACGTACTCCCGGGGGTATTTCCTTCAAAAGGTGGCAGCTTCTTTCCCATTAACAGAGCTTTGGTGAACTGCTTCCCCATCTTACACTTTCTTTTGCTTACCGCGGGTATGCTTCGATCCGGAGGATGTTCTTTGTGACTCATCCCTACTGCGGCCTCTTCCTCCGGACGCCGACGCTTGGCATTTTCGTATATGGCCGTTTCACATCTTCGGTCAACTTTGCTCTTTTGGAGGGCTTCATTCAGCAGCCTGTCGATCAGGTCATCTGACGGTTCCAGGGATTCTGGTTCTGGATCTGCCCCCAGTTTCTCTATGTCAGGAGCTTCTTTACCATTTATCGATGAGTGAGAGATTATGTGGCAACTTGCTACGTAATCCTCTCCTGATGAATCGTCTTCCTCATCAATGTCACTGTTTCCATTCTCAAAAATATGCTTGAAGAATTCTTTCAATGTGACTGGGGTCCGTGCTTTTTGGTTGTATTCCCCCAGTGCATCGATGTATTTCTGCAGGCCCACACGATTTTTGTCAGGCTGCATGGGCTTCTTGGCCTTCTTCTTTTTCTTTGAGGACTCCGGAGGCTTGTCCTAGAGGTTTTGTCCATCGTTACCAACTTTCGGCGTTGGGCGCAGTTTTAGCATTTCTTCAATAATCTCAGGCTCCAGCGGACTGTTCCACCTAATCGCTGGACATGCTTGAAGATCTTTCAGCATTCTCTTAGTTTTAGCCGGAAGGACAACTTCCCATGGAGCTCCCTCTATAAATGAGCATGATGCCCCCGGCGTATCCACCTTTTTAGGAGCATGCCGCTGTGGCGGGTTTACCTTCTAGTTTTCGGACAGTATGAACTTGCCCTGTTGGTACTGGTCTTCAGCCCAGTTTTTGAAGATGTAGTAATCTTCGATTGGGTGGCCCACTATTCGGTGGTAGGGGCAGTAATTAGGATTGTTGATGTCTTCCAGTTGCAGTGGGCGTCTCGGATCCGGCAGAGTGATGAGCCTGTTGCGCACCGCCAGTTCGAACAGTCTTCTCGTTTTATCCCGAGGGAATGAGTAAGGACGTCTCAACTTCTCATCGAGGGATCGTGGCTTGTTGCTTTGGCGAACAACCAATCTTGGGCCATTCGACTGTTGCTGTGCGTTGGCGACGAAGGTGGCTTTCCCTTTGCCTTTTTTGCTTCAAGGCTCTATCTTTGAAGAGGACGGTCTATAGCCCATCTGGTCCATTTGGGCCAGCTTGTCAATCAAGGCCTGGAAGGTGGTCGGTTTGAAGAACATCATGAATTGAGATATAGTTGCCTGCGGATCCAGGGTCCCTACGAACATGCCCACGGCAGGAGCTTCTTCTATGCATTATTCGCATCTCGACCATAGGTTCCGCCACCGAATTGCATACTGAACCCATGTCTCTCCTGGCTTCACCCTGGCATTGATCAATGCCGTGATCGGGGTGCGCTCGCTAGCGCTTGTGAAACGCTGGGTGAATAGCGACTCCATTTCCGTAAATGTTTTGATGGAATCATTCGGAAGCTTCGAGTGCCATTCAAAAGCTGTCTCTGCTAGGCTGCCGACGAACTGGTGAAGTAGCAGTTTTTCATCACCTCCAGTATTGCCGCAGAGAACCCTGAACTAAGCGACATGCTGATGGGGATTTCCTGTCCGTTTATACACGTGAAATTTAGGGATCGTATATCCCGACGGGTACTTAATTTGATCGTACCAGCTAGGATAAGGTCGCCCATTTCTGATGACTTGGCCAGTTGCTTCACTTGCCTGATGAGCTCGTATTTGTTGAGCTATGTAGTCGTCAAGCGCAGCTTTCAAGATCGTCTCCTCCCTGGTTGCTGATAAAGCCGGAAGAGGATTTGATGTCTCCCCTCTGTTGTCTTCAATGATTATTGGGGGATCTTCGGCTGAAAGGTCCGGTTGAATCATCATTACTACCATATCTTAGAACAGAAGCGCCATTTGCTTTATGTTAGCCGTTTGTTCCACGGCTTCTTTATCTTTCTTTTCGAGCATTCTTCGGAGGAATTCGGCGTCGGTTTCCTGCTCCTGGCGTTGATCCGACGATACTTCCGGGCTTTATTTCTGCCCGGTAAGTGCGACCATCTTCATCAACATCTCCTGGAGTTTCTGCTGTTGCTCCTGAGCCATTGTTACGGACCGCGTAAGTGGTCGATGACCCTCAGAAGCACGGCTTTCCTTTTTTCCGGAAGCCATGTAGACGGTGTGCACTACCATGCCCCCAGATTTGGGGCGTTTGGATTCAGTGCCCTTGAGATTTTTCGCAGACACGGGGACCTTCTCCGGCCTTCTCTTTTTATGCACGATCGAGGTTGAGGGGGCTGCAATAGGCATCCCTGCAGACGACACCTTCTGTAGTATGGCGGCAGGATGGTCTTTCTCTTGCTGAACCCTCATTTTCTTCTGTCGGCGGGAGTAGTCTTTGTCAATACAGAGTCTTGGACTCGTCGCCAGATCCTATGGATTTTGGAGGACAGCCGCTGAGAGGGCTGCTCCGGCTTTGCTTTAGTGATGTTTTCAGCAGGCGGAGGAGACCGTTTTAGCACGGCAATTGGAGAATTCTTTCGCACCCTCCTGAGCGGCTCAAAGTTGTTCCCAGCTGGGAACATCAGCATCAATTTCCACCATTGGAGCTAGTGGGGTAAGTCCAGAAGGGGAATTGCCCCCAGCTTTCATCACTCAACGCCAGTGACGACGTTGAGCATGTCGTGTAGCCGGGATCACTTTTATCGTTGAATTAGTTTCGTCCTGCCCCTGCTTTAAGGAGAGGCTGTTATTGGCGCCAGCTTGTCAAAGACTGACATCCGCTGAGAAGAAATGGTCAACCTGTCGAAGGCTGACTTTCGAGTAGGGGAAGTAGTCTAGACGACTTCACCCACAGCAGGAGTTGGGATAGCCTTCTCCGGTATTGCGAGCCTCTTCGCGGGCCTATTTGAGCTTAGGCTCAACCTGTCAAAAACTGAGGCAGTAAACTTGGACGACCCGTTGAGAGGTGCCGCGGTAGTTGTAAGCCGATCGAAGACCGACTTCTTTAAAGCTTCTTGTGACGGCATCGGGACGCTGAAGCTTGTTGGCGGGATCATGGTCCTGAAGAACAACCCAGTAGTGGTCTTTGTCACATGTTCCACTGGTATTGTGAAGATGGAGGCCGCTTGGGGCCCGTAAGTTACTCCTCCAGCAGGGACGGAGTGAGAGTTGTTGTTGCAATTGGTGCAGTTAGAAACCATTGATCTTTTTTTCTCTGCACGGGAGCAAGACGCCAAATATTAGTATCTCGAATCCATAGGCAACTATAGCAGACCGTGATTTATTCGCGAAACACGACACACAAAGTGTGGAGTGAAAAGAGGAAAAGGTCCCACCGGGCGTGCCAGAATCTGTTCACCGCCGAAAATAGAGACGAAACCGCGTAGGTTGTCTTGCCTGAATTTGGGAGCAGATGCTATTTGGTTTTATCAGTCCACCTCTCCAAAGATGCCAAGTTGATTTATGGCACCGTATATCGGAGGTTTGGACAGATGCGGCCGTTGTAGCAGACTTCGTCAGATTCCCCCTCGTTTCTGAGGGGTTTTTGATTGTGGGGACGCTCTTCCCTGCAAGCGCAAGCCCCTGCAGTTAATTACGTTACCGCATCGCGGTAACCACTTTCTCCTGCCCCAGATGTTCACTTCGTGTTGTGTGTATTTGTTTTGTTTTAGGTTGCCCGTGGATTGTATACGAAGACTAATTTATGTTGTCGCCTGTAGGGTGGGGATTAGTCAAAATCTGTATTTTCTTAGATTTGGGTTTGGTGGATTTAAGGCTCGTTAACCTCGTTTGAGATTAAGATCAACTTAAATGTTTATTAAGGATACGTTAGTCTAATTTTAGACTAAGATTTACTTAACAAGGTTTTAGGATCATTTAGATCCAATGAAAGAGCATTTGGACCCTATCATTTTAGTTTAGGGACCTTACGGTCCATTGGGTTTAAGGACATCATAGTCCATATTTAAGGACATCATGGTCTATGTTTAAGGACATCGTAGTCCATGGAGTTTAGTTTAGGGACGTTGCGGTCCATAAGTTTAAGGACATCATAGTCCGTGTTTAAGGACATCATAGTCCATGGAGTTTAGTTTAGGAACGTTGCGGTCCATTGGGTTTAAGGACATCATAGTCCATGTTGTTTTGGCTCATTGGTTTGGAGGTGTGCCAAGAGTTATTGGTTATTGGGACCCTCCACCTCTCTGAAGACGTTGAAGAAATACAACGAGATGTATCAGAGGTGTGGAGAGATGTACCCTTGAACCAATTTCCAAATCGAGAGAAGATGTGGGATGAACATCATTTTAGATGCCATCTGTAGGAGATCACTAGTCATCTTTGGAACTAAGATCGACTTGGGGAGACCTGAATATAGGAGTTCATTTGATTGGTGACCAAAAAGGGTTTTGGTCTCGGGAGACTTAGCTAATTTGTGCTAAGGTTGGCCTCTTATAGTGTTAAACACTAACATTTGCTCGGCGTTCACGTACTCCCCCGTGAGGCTCTAAAGCAGTGTTAAACACTGAAAATTTGAGGTGCTCACGTAGGGTCACGTGAGGCGCTTGAAGTAGTGTTAAACACTAAAAATTTGAGGCGCTCACGTGGGGTCACGTGAGGCGCTTGAAGTAGTGTTAAACACTAAAAATTTAAGGCGCTCATGTGGGGTCACGTGAGGCGCTTGAAAACCGGCGCTGTTCCTTTGGGTTTATTCCCTTGTTTTTTCTGAGTGCTGAGCACTACTGGGTCACGTGGGATCACGTGAGGTGCCCCAAAAAAATGGAAACTGCCTTTGATTTATTCCCTTTTTGCTTTATAAGTGTTAAGCACTATTTGAGGGTTACGTGGGATCACATGAGCCGATCTCAGTTGTTATTGTAATGTTCAAGCATTAATATTTTCTTTACGTGCATGGAAGTCTTGAGTTTTGGGACATTCGAGCCCTTTTGTTTTATAAGAATTAAATTCTTTTATAGGGTTAAACCCTAGTTTTATTAGAGGAATTAAATTCCTATATGTTCTTGTAAGAATTAAATTCTTTGAACTTAATTCTTTCCTCTAGGTTTGAATCTACATAATAGAATCTTCCCGATGAGAATTAAATTCTCAACTTGTGGGGTGATCTAGTTCTGCAGATCTCAACCAGAGGAAGAACTAAGTTCTTTTTTGAAGAGTTCAACTCTTGTGGAGGCGAAAAAGAGCAAAGATATTCTCTGTGTTTTGTTCCTTCTCTTACCTAGGGTTTCTTTTTCTCTTTGAGGAGATCTTATTCTCTCTGGAGAATTAAATTCTCTTTTTACTTTTTAGCTTACGAGGGGTTTTTTCTCTCTATCTCTCTCTATCTCTGTATATCATTTTTTCTGTCTCTTGGCTCTTATTTATACAAGAAAGTAAAGAATCAATTTGTTCAGAAAATCTCTCATTGAGAGATTTTGATTGATTTTATAATCAACCAAAACGATCTTTTAGATCAATCGGTGAATTTTATTCACTGTTGGATTTTTAATCCAAGGTCTTCTGTTTTACAGAACATATTTCTCTTTTTTTTAACAAGATTTAGGAAAATATTTCCCCGTACAGAATTTTCTTCTGTGGATTGGTGATTTTTAATCACCTGATCAGTCGAAAATATTGTATATTTTAGCCGGCAATTTCCCCATCTTTTGCATACATTTAGAAGTGTTCGGTATTCATATTTCACATATTAGCAAATCAGTCGTAAAATATCAGATTGCATGTATTAGACTTTTAAACCAACACTTTAAGGGAAATTAACCGCATTTCATGGCATCGCATCATTTCTGTATTTGCGCAACACTTGTCTTGAGTCTGTGCAGGAAATACGGAAGAAAAGCAAAAGAGCTGATAAAAAATACACCAACTAAATCATTTCAGATCTGGTAGCAATTCAGAAGGAATTATACAATTATATATATCAAAAGAAGGCCCAACAATCATCCCAAGACTGTACCAGAAGAATGGAAGCCCAAAGCCCACATGTAGCCGCGGATCCGCGGCAGGAACCTGCATGCGCCGCGGATCCGCGCCTCTTCTGCCACGTCATCAATTCATTTTTACTGCAGAATCTCAATCTCTGGGCCCACAGTCCTTTCTGATACTTCAAATTCCAGAATTCTCTCGAAGCTACTGCCAGATCAGCAAAGTAGATTAAGCAAGGCTAATCCTAATTAAGCTCCTAACTAACCTCTTCTAGAAGCTCCCTCCTAACTAATCACATCTAGAAGCTTCTCCCCTAACTAACTTTTGGAGGGAAATTTGAATTCCCTCAACAAACTTTTGGAGGGAAACTTAGAATTTGAAATCCTAGATCTAGGGTTAGTTATCTATAAATAGGAACCTAGACCTAGGGTTAAAGGCTAATCAATAATCATTGGTTCATTCTACACCATCTTCTTCCACAAGTCTACTGACAAGGCTTGTGCGAAACCCTAACCCTCATTCCACTCCAAATCCAAGATCTTGAGTACCAAATCAAGTGAGAATCCTTCAACCTTTTAGGAGCCGAGCCGATCTTCAATCGGGCAAGTGATCCAAGCCGATCCGCGATCCACGGAGACGAGCGAAGCCAAATCGACGATCAAGTTCTTCCTCTTGTAGTTCTTGAGCGAATGTAACTAAATTGTTGATATAAATAAAAGGTGAAATTCTTGAATCTTGCTTTCTTTTAATTCTTGCATCATGATTAGATCTCAATTTGTAATTGTTATTCTTGTTGTGATGTGTGAGTGAAACTCCGCTCGTAAAGGAGTCGAGACGATTGTAGAATGATGATGTAACAAATCTTTATACGATTTTTAAGTCCTACGAGTTTTGTAAACCCTAGCAAGTTCAAGAATCGATGACCTAGTTTCGTAGCGATGCTTTCTTGATTGTGATCGCTCGAAATTAGGGATCTACGATCGTTTCTTGAATTTAATAGAGGCTAGAATGTGAATGATATCGACGAAAGAACAAGGGATGAGATGAAACCCTAGTTTCACAAGAAATCCCTAATTCTTGTCGATCATCATCGATCTAGTATCAATTCATCGAAGGATAAGAATACGTAATTGTAAGATTACATCACATCTATAAATCCGATCGATTCCTACGAGCCTCATTTCAATTCTTGAGATTTGGTTTGGAAAAATCAACAAACTATCAATTCTTGATTCTATCTTTTTCTTGTTATTAGATCTAGATTTTCTAATTCTTGAACTTCAACTTTAAATCTTGAATTGTTTGTTTTCTTTTCATTAAAATTTCAATTCATCTAATTCAAAAGACGAACGATTACACTTTCCCTGTGGACGATCCGCACTCACTAACAATCTACATCCGACACCGTAGTTGATTGCGGTCAAAATATTTTTGGTTGTGATTTCTATTCTATTTTCATACTACACATCAAGAATTCTTTTCAATCAAATGGTGCCGTTGCCGGGGATCATTTGAATTGATACTTTTACATCCAATCAAGAAAATATTACAATCAAATGGCGCCGTTCCCGGGGATAGTGCGCTAATAGTTCGTATTTTGAAATTTGAGTTGAAAATTTTATTCCATCTAAATTTTGTGATCAAAATTCGTGCAAACACTAATACGTGTTTTGTGATTTGTTGCGAGAAAATCTGGAATCATTGGAGCTGGAGAAAATTTTTTCTGAATTTTCCAGAGAGCTGAAGAGTTCAAGTTGAACAGTGTCAAGAATTTTGGTGCAGTGAACAGTCATTTTGACCGCCCATCCGCGGCATTAGAGCCTCATCCGCGGCGGTTCCGCGCCTCTGTGGAATCTTCTCTGCACCAATTTTGCTCTGTGAGTCCCTAACTTTCTTATCTTCTTCTCTGTCTGCTCCAATTGACAATTTGCTGCAGGTTTCTTTGCAAATAATCGCAGCGCGCAAAAAGCAAAATAAAATTTGTGCGTGTTTTGATTTTTGGTTGTTTGCATTTTAATACGGAAATTAAGGGGCACGACCAAATCCAAATTAGGTGGGGATTTTATTACCCTTCCTAGGCCCAGAAAATTGCAAAACTTGCATCCGCATTTACCCTCATTAATTAAAAAAAAAATCTAGAGATGACTCTAAGGACTGTCGCGCTCAATTAGGACAAGAGAAGGCCGTGGGTAATTCATTGCTTATCTGCGTTTTCTTGTGGTGCCTAAGGCGAGTGTGTCTAAGGCTAGTGGTTTTTAATTAGGCCCACTACTTACGTAGTGGAGTACCTTCCCACTTACCTGGCACTTATCCGGCCACAGGGGGACAAAGAGGCAGTGGAGGATTCTATCCCGCGACTTGTCTTTTGGCAGTTAGGAGCGGTCTAGAGCTTTGACCTAGGTGACCCTTAGATTTTAGGGTTTGGTGTGTTGCATTTGTTGTGTTGCATCATATTTTCAAAAATCCGTATCAATTTTCAAAACAAACACCGCATTCATATCATTTCCCCTAATTATAAATTCACGCTGCCACTTGTACTAACCCTTTTTAGTGCAAGATAGGCTGGACACGGGTTTCTAGTGCCCGTTAAGTCCGCGTTTCCCCTCATCGACCCAAAAGTCAGTCCCTTGAATCATTTATGAGGGCATTACTCCTTACACAAGACAGTCCCTTGAATCCATGTGTCAAGGCAACTTTATGACCAAAGATGATGGGGAAGCCTGGAAATTTCTAGAAGATTTCGCTGAAAAATCTTTACAGTGGGAGGGTGTGAGTCAATCGTCTAGGGATGGCAATGATATTTCCATAAGAGTTAGAGCTGACATTTCAGCTATGCAAAAGAAACTTGAGACTATGGAAAACAAATTTTTAGCCGCCCTAAGTCAAATATCACTCTCCAAAACTGTATGTGGATGCTGTTCTGATCCGTCTCACTTGACGGAAGAATGTCCGTTTCAAGGTCATGAGCATACCAATGCCGCATTTCAAAGACCTAGAAACAATCCATCTTCCTCCACATATGATCAGGGTTGGAGGAATCACCCTAACTTTGATTGAAACCAATCCCAATTTCAAAACACGGTTCCAAACCAAAACAATTTCCAAAGGGCCCCTCCACCACAACAGCACCCACAACTTCAATTGAGTCAGCACCCCTTTCAAGCACAAAATTTCCAAAATCCGGCCAACACTTTTGCACCACATGAAAACTTTTTGCAATTGACCGGTACAGATAATACCTCTGCACTAGCACAAACCTTGGATACTTTCATGAAACAATCCATCCAAGGGACGGCAAGTTTGCAATCTTCCGTCGAGAATGTGATGAAGATCATTATCTCTCAAAATGATAATATCAAATCGATGGAAGAACAAATTGCACAACTAAAATCCGAAATGAGTGCACGAGAGAAAGGGAAACTTCCAGCTCAACCTTTACCCAATCCTGGCTATTCACATGATGTGGATGCAATCACGTTGAGATCTGGAAGAGTGCTTGACACTCACGTTGGGGAAGAGTTTGATGATACTGATAAATCAATCAATAACACCCCGGCTGAGACCTTTCCTCACACACACACTTCTTACCCCAGTTCTTCTACCCCACCATCTTCTTCCGAGCCTATTCTCTATTTCCCAAAAGGCTCGCCACTACAGCCCACCTCTTTTACCCCTCCACGGACGATCCCCACTTCTATTTTGGGATCGGTTCCACACACACTTTCTTCTCCTATGATGGACCCAGCGCTTATTGCTAAAGCACCTTATCCTAATCGGTTAAGGGCTAACACACCGAGTCCACATATGGAGAAGATCATGAACATTTTTAAGCAAGTAAACACCAACATCCCTCTCCTAGATGCCATCCAACAAGTTCCGTCTTATGCAAAAACTCTTAAGAACTTGTGCACTAGGAAGAGGAAGAATTCAGTGCCCAAGAAGATTTTTATGGAAAAAACAATAGACACGGCTTTCCCCCAACAATTACCGAGGAAACGTAAGGATCCAGGATATCCTACTTTTTCCGTTTCTATTTGGGGGAAACACATTAACCGTGCTCTACTAGACCTTGGCGCTAGTGTTAACTTGCTTCCATATTCAGTCTATGAGCAACAAGGGATCGGAGAGTTAAAGCCAACCAATTGCACTCTCCAGATGGCTGACCGATCAATCACCAAACCTAGGGGTGAACTGGAGGATGTGTTAATAAAAATCGGAGAATTTATATTCCCGGTAGATTTTATTGTAATTGATACACAGCCTGTAGCGAACCCACGGAATCAAATTCCGGTGATTTTAGGTCGCCCCTTTTTGGCCACTTCCAATGCAATAATCAACTGTCGTAATGGCTCTATGACCCTATCTTTCGGGAATAGGTCAATAGAGCTGAACATTTACAAGTTGGGAAGTGTACCCTCCGAACCTACTGCTCAGGTATGTTCTGTCGACTTAATGGATGTCGACAGCAGCGAATTTGATGATCCTCATGATACCGATCTTGACTCTTTTCATATGTTGTTGTTTGACCTAACTATGTATCATACACATACGAACTCTTCCACCGAGATGTCCGGGTCAATAACTAACACCGATTATGAACTGCTTTTAGAGTCTGAAGATCACCCCGCACTTTGTGATGATATTATTCATCGGGGTATTGATGGAACTTTTGAGGAGATCTTCGCTGATGAACTCGCATTTTTAAATGACACGGGTGTTGAGATGAATCATGTCCCAAACATTGAAATTGAACCTCCACCCCTTCCTCTGAACTGTAAAAAGAATGCGAGTAATCCATCACATTCACTGCATCGTCTCTCCAAAATGAGACGCACACACACTCTCTTCCACCACTTAACATTTCCCCACTTCTTCTTCCACCAACCAGACGCTGCATTGATAAATTTTTTGAATGGTTGGTGTTAACCTTCGGTCTTTGCAAAGCTTGGCATCGACCACTGATTTTTGACCCCCACTTGTGATTTTAAAAGATTAACATTGCATAACTCAAGTTTGGGGGGGTATAATTGGGCTCTTGAAAAAAAAAAGTTTTACAAAATTTTGAGCCAAAAATAAGTTTGGGGGAAGTTCTTCACTTAAATATTTTGCCCCCACTAATAAATTCCTCCCAAGCTTACAGGTTTTTCGAGATTTAGCAGATGGCAACAGTGAGGACACTGTTGAAAACAAGTTTGGGGGAGGTCTGTGCTTATTTTTGCATCATTTACATAAGCACAAAACATTTTTTTGAAAAACCATAAAAATTTAAAAAATTTCAAAATGATAAAAATATTTTTTGTACATAAATAAGATAATAAAAGATTAGATAGTGAAAAATTACATCCATGAGATTAGAAAAATTTAAGAAAACCAAGAAAATTAGAAGTTTTCTTATACGAACTAGTAATAAGTAGTTATGAGCCGTTGTCCCAAGGGTTAGTAAGATGAAAGACGTCACTAATCTGTGGATAAAAATAAGTCTGAAAAATAGTTTCTATTCTGGAAGCCAAACATTTTGAACGTTGATACCCTGCTATTCGCACTTACACACGTCTTAAAGCCTGGGATAGTAGAGGATACCTTGAAATGCTCTTGTCTTAAAGCCAAAAGTATGAAGAAAAAAAAATGGTGAGAAAAATGGACACTGGTTTTGTTATCACCGAGGGAAATAAAAAAAATATATAGCGAGGGTGCCTCTTCATCTAGTGCCCTAAGGCCAACTGGTCTGGGAGTCACTGCTATACCTAAGGTGGTGCAAGATTAGGAAAATACACCAAATAAGCAAGCACATGAGTAATCGGTCGGTTAGTACCTCAAGAAGTATTAACGGTCGCATGAAAGTGTGTGAGCTCATCGAGAAAAATATATATATACTGAGGCTGATGGGCAAGAGTATGATAGCTTGAATTGAATTCTCCGGATGTAGGGATGTCTTTACACACACGCAGGGTTATATGATCGATGTTTGGAAGAAAGATAGGAATGAAGAATAAGACGATGTTTTATTGAGGGAGGACGTGATTTCTGACATTTTTTTTCCATGACCATTAAGATAGGGCTCATGACAACCGAAAAGCTAGCTTAGTTGGAAACCCTAATTTTCAAGGCTTTTCTTTTACAATTCTTGTCTTTAAATGTAATATTCATGATCTTGCTTTTATTATTGGATTTTGTGGGTGCAATCCGCTGAAAACCCTCAGGAGACAACACTCCTCCTACTAGGGACACCTAGAGGTTTAAAGGCTTGTTGCACGTGCTCAGTGCAATCGTGTTGCCTACGAAAGTGTGCTAGTTAGTTTTTCTCTTTCTTTATTTTCTCCTTCTCTTTTTAATAAAACATTCGCTCGAGACGATCGAAATTAAGTTTGGGGGTATTTGATCAGTTGAAAATATTGTATATTTTAGCCGGCAATTTCCCCATCTTTTGCATACATTTAGAAGTGTTCGGTATTCATATTTCACATATTAGCAAATCAGTCGTAAAATATCAGATTGCATGTATTAGACTTTTAAACCAACACTTTAAGGGAAATTAACCGCATTTCATGGCATCGCATCATTTCTGTATTTGCGCAACACTTGTCTTGAGTCTGTGCAGGAAATACGGAAGAAAAGCAAAAGAGCTGATAAAAAATACACCAACTAAATCATTTCAGATCTGGTAGCAATTCAGAAGGAATTATACAATTATATATATTAAAAGAAGGCCCAACAATCATCCTAAGACTGTACCAGAAGAATGGAAGCCCAAAGCCCACATGTAGCCGTGGATCCGCGGCAGGAACCTGCATGCGCCGCGGATCCGCGCCTCTTCTGCCACGTCATCAATTCATTTTTACTGCAGAATCTCAATCTCTGGGCCCACAATCCTTTCTGATACTTCAAATTCCAGAATTCTCTCGAAGCTACTGCCAGATCAGCAAAGTAGATTAAGCAAGGCTAATCCTAATTAAGCTCCTAACTAACCTCTTCTAGAAGCTCCCTCCTAACTAATCACATCTAGAAGCTTCTCCCCTAACTAACTTTTGGAGGGAAATTTGAATTCCCTCAACAAACTTTTGGAGGGAAACTTAGAATTTGAAATCCTAGATCTAGGGTTAGTTATCTATAAATAGGAACCTAGACCTAGGGTTAAAGGCTAATCAATAATCATTGGTTCATTCTACAACATCTTCTTCCACAAGTCTAGTGACAAGGCTTGTGCGAAACCCTAACCCTCATTCCACTCCAAATCTAAGATCTTGAGTACCAAATCAAGTGAGAAGCCTTCAACCTTTTAGGAGCCGAGCCGATCTTCAATCGGGCAAGTGATCCAAGCCGATCCGCGATCCACGGAGACGAGCGAAGCCAAATCGACGATCAAGTTCTTCCTCTTGTAGTTCTTGAGCGAATGTAACTAAATTGTTGATATAAATAAAAGGTGAAATTCTTGAATCTTGCTTTCTTTTAATTCTTGCATCATGATTAGATCTCAATTTGTAATTGTTATTCTTGTTGTGATGTGTGAGTGAAACTCCGCTCGTAAAGGAGTCGAGACGATTGTAGAATGATGATGTAACAAATCTTTATACGATTTTTAAGTCCTACGAGTTTTGTAAGCCCTAGCAAGTTCAAGAATCGATGACCTAGTTTCGTAGCGATGCTTTCTTGATTGTGATCGCTCAAAATTAAGGATCTACGATCGTTTCTTGAATTTGATAGAGGCTAGAATGTGAATGATATCGACGAAAGAACAAGGGATGAGATGAAACCCTAGTTTCACAAGAAATCCCTAATTCTTGTCGATCATCATCGATCTACTATCAATTCATCGAAGGATAAGAATACGTAATTGTAAGATTACATCACATCTATAGATCCGATTGATTCCTACGAGCCTCATTTCAATTCTTGAGATTTGGTTTGGAAAAATCAACAAACTATCAATTCTTGATTCTATCTTTTTCTTGTTATTAGATCTAGATTTTCTAATTCTTGAACTTCAACTTTAAATCTTGAATTGTTTGTTTTCTTTTCATTAAAATTTCAATTCATCTAATTCAAAAGATGAACGATTACACTTTCCCTGTGGACGATCCGCACTCACTAACAATCTACATCCGACACCGTAGTTGATTGCGGTCAAAATATTTTTGGTTGTGATTTCTATTCTATTTTCATACTACACATCAAGAATTCTTTTCAATCAAATGGCGCCGTTGTCGGGGATCATTTGAATTGATACTTTTACATCCAATTAAGAAAATATTACAATCATCACCATTGGATTTTTAATCCAACGGTGCTTTGTTTTACAGAGCGTAATCTTTCTTGTTTAGAAAGATCTAAGAAAATATTTTCTAAATAGGGCTTTTGATCCCTTTTTTTTTAGAATTTAATTCTATCGGCTTAGAAGGCATAGGAGCCCTCACGCATAGCACGTGACCTCCTAAAGTTAAGCCCACCAAGGAGCGTCACGTGCTGTCATGTGAGTTTTTCTGACCAATTGTTTGTTTTTTAGGAAGGCGCCTATATAATTTGTATATAGATGCTCACATACCTGCACGTGAGGCTTTGTTTCATCCTTATTTTGTTAAGCGCAATGCCTATCATGTGTGGGCACGTGATGCTCCATTTAGGGACTTTACCCATTTCTTTTTATTTATTATTCATTTTTCATAAGGGAACATGTGCTTTCGGTGTCACGGGCGGAAGTTTCTCAGATTCATGGTCACACATCAAGGAATCGGGGCAAACCCAGAGAAGATGCCATGGCGACGCCCAAAAGCAACGTTGAAATCATGCGACTCGCGGGCAGGGTGGCCGCTTTGAGTCAGTTCATGTCCAGGTCTAGCGAAAAATGCCTGCCTTTCTTCAGAGCCTTGAGAAAAATCCCCGGGTTCAAGTGGTCCGAAGAATGCCAGGAAGTCTTCGAGCAACTCAAGACACATCTTGCAACGCCACCGCTTCTTACCCGACCAGTTGCAGGAGATGAGCTGCTACTATACCTGGCCATCTCTGGCCAAGCTGCCAGCTCCATGCTCATCAGAGAATCCGAGGGGTTACAAAGACCAGTCTACTATGTCAGCCACGTTTTCAAAGACGCGGAGACCAGGTACCCAGCCATTGAAAAGATAGTCCTAGCGCTACCATCATCGTCCTCACTAACCGACCACTAGGGAACATCCTTGGTTCCCCCGAAGCATCGTACCGCTTGGAGAAGTGGAGTTGGGAGTTATCACAGTTTGACATCCAGTATCAACCGCGGCAAGCCATCAAAGCCCAAGCCTTCGCCGATTTCGTGGTTAAGTGCACCATTCCCAACAAAGAGGAAGCGCTGGCATGAAATCCCAACCCGCAATACTCAATCAAGGAAAAGCTCGGTTCAATTCTAGACTGGGTACTTTACGTAGATAATTCCTCCATGGAGGAAGGGAATGGGGCTGGGCTGGTCATCCGCGGCCCCGGTAAAGCCGAGATGGAATACTCTCTACGGCTCGACTTCAAGGCCTCTAACAACGCCGTAGAATACATGGCCTTATTGGCCGGTCTACGAATCGCTTCGGGAGTAGGACTAAAGAGAATTAGAATTCACAGCGACTCTGCGTTGGTCATTGGCCAGGTGACCAAATGATTCGAAGCCTGGAAACCCCTGATGATGTAATATTTATCCGAGGTAAAAAGACTCCGGAGAAATTTCGACGAGGTTCAAGTGGAACAGATTCCCCGAAGCATGAACGTCGAGGCGGATGCATTGAGCAAACTCACCTCCTCCTATTTGGCCAATCATAAGAGGAACATCCTCTTTGAAGTCCTATCGCAACCCAGCGTCGTCGATGAGGAAGTGATATACCGAATTTACACCACTGAGGGGAATATCCCGGATTGGAGAAGACACATGGTGGAATTCCTCAAGAACGAAACGCTCCCCAAGGACCGAAAGAAAGCACACCGGCTCCGCATGAAAGCTCGCTACTTCATATGGAGCAAAGAGAACTTGTACAAAAAGTCATACACCCAATCTCTACTCAGATGCATCGATTCCGACGAAGCAAAGTACGTTCTCCAAGAGATACACGAAGGGGTGGGAGGAGCCCATCAAGGAGCCCGCAATATAGTCCAAAAAACACTTCTACATGGGTACTACTAGCCAACTATCCACCAAGACGCAGAAAAGCTAGTCAGAAGGTGCCAGACATGTCAACTCTTCGACAGCTCCCCTCGATTACCCACCACAGAGTTGACACCACTAAGTTCCCCTTGGCCATTCACGCGGTGGGGGATGGACATGATTGGCCAACTCACCACTGGCACGGGTGGCCATAAATATATCCTTATCGCCGTGAACTACTTTACGAAATGGGTTGAAGTCATACCAATCAGGAAACCGGATGCCACCTCTATGGTGAAATTCCTGCAAAACAATGTAATTGCACGATTTGGAATTCCGAGGTGCATCATCACCGACCACGGAACCAACTTCGAGAATGAAAAAGTCAGAGAATTCTGCAGCGACTATCATATATTGATGTTCTCCACGGTCGCACATCCCCAGGGCAACGGGCAAGCCGTAGTAGCAAACCAAGGAGTCATCTGGGGCATCAAAGCCCGCTTGGAAGGAAGGTAGGGCGGATGGGTCAAGAAACTACCACGGGTGTTGTGGATGTTGCGAACTTCAAAGAAGACACCCACGGGGGAAACTTCATTCAGTCTCTGTTATGGCACCGAGGCAATGGACCCCGTAGAAATCGGCCTTCCTAGTTTTCGAGTCGAGCACTTTGACGACAAGGACAATGTCTTAACCCTTCGAAGCAATTTGGACATCCTGATGGAGAAGAGAGACCGAGCGAAAATAAGGATGGCCGCATATCAGCAACAGACCGCCCGATATTACAATGCCCATGTCAAACACCGAGCATTCAAGACAGGAGACTTAGTGCTACGACGAAATGAGTTCGAGGACCAGGGAAGGATACACAAATTCTCCCCGAAGTGGGACGATCCATACTTTGTGACCGAGGCGCTTCCCGGAGGAGTCTATTGCCCCCAAGATTCCTTGGGTCGCAACTTCCCACGTCCACATAACGCAGAAAAGCTAAAATTGTATAAATGAACTTGTACCTTCTCGAATAATAAGATTCCTATTTCTATGTCAATAAAATTTATTTTCCGAGCTAAGCCTTTACGCGAGTTGATTCCTGCTCGGTTCTAAGGAGAGGCGGCCAGCCCTTTGTTCCAGAGCCTTCTCTCAAGCCCATGAGCTGAGAGAAGGGAGGTACCCTCAACCAGCCTCTTTCTCAGATGGACGAAAAGCCGGGTGCAACTGTAGGCAGTCGACGTAAGCTTCGCTCCACCAATCTTACCTCGGCTCCGAGTGAAGAATGTAAGGAATGAGTTCATAAAACAATGCAAAGTTTATTAATGGATGAAAACAAAAAAGAGGCGAAAAATTCCTTAAGCAAACGGAAGAATTTTATTGATAAGTGGTATTCTCGACTCTTCAGCCTTACAAAAATGTCTGGGAGCTCGAAAAACGAAAACCATTACAGCAAAGGGGGAAGGGGTCCAGAAAGCATTGATCGTGATATTCAAAGCAGAGATCCTCCAACCGAGCCCAAGCGGCATCCCATCACTCCCTCTGCCGATGCCCGTGGACCCGAGCAGTTACGGTTCCGTCAGGTACTCCTGCCGTCGCGCATGAAGATATGATCAGCCTCTGCTGGAAAGCTCGGCGAAGGATATCAATCAAGCGGTCCCGCCTTCTCTTCGAGATTAAGCCCAACTCATGGGCCGTGTGCATCTTGTCGATGGACTCCTCCAACGCCTGCTAGGACAAAGTCCTGAAAAGGCCCGCGGAGGACCTCCAGATCACGTAGATAAGCACCTGCAAAAGGGAGGATCGGCGCGGGAGCAAATGCTCGCAATGACGCTCTAGGCGACCTTTCACAGCCTTGTATGTCGCCTCAGAACCGTCAAATTTGTAATGATAGACGTTGTTGCATGTCACGATATCTCGAATATTGTATGTATTACCGGCCATCAGGAAACTACGGACTGCGGAATACGGTCAAATACTTTATGGTGCCTGAGAAAGGACCAAACATCCACTATTTATAGCCTCAAACAGAAATCCCCAACGACCGAAATCTTCTCACGCCACGATGTAAATCACAGAATATCATATCTTCCCGATAAGGCGCTGCCATGTGGCGTCTAGTCACTGGCTCCCCACTTTCATGCGGATCGGGGAAGATTGACTGACATCTTCAGGAGATCCGCACGTATCTCGAGATACCCGCCATGCATCGCATAGCCCGAGAATCAAGGAAGCGTGAAATACTGGAGTCATGACAATCCAAGCATCGGTTAACCAGTCCTCACGAATGGATTCCTATCCCTAAGCCCTCATCACGAGGCGGCCTAGCAGCTTCCTGCTCAGCCCACCCATAGCGGGTAACTTCCTATCCAACAATGCTACGGGTCTAAAGCCTTCACTATGAGGCGGCCAAGCAGCTTCTTTCTCGGCCCTTCCTCAAGGGTACCTTCTTGCCCAACAACGCTATAGATTCAAAGCCCTCACCATAAGGCAGCCAAGCAGCTTCATGCTCGTCCCACCCATAAAGGGTAGCTTCCTACCTAACAACGCTACGGGTCTAAAGCCCTCACCATGAGGCGTCCAAGCAGCTTCCTGCTTGGCCCACCCATAGCGGGTAGCTTTCTGCTCGGCTCACCTATAGCATGTAGCTTCCTTCCCAACAACGCTGTGAACCCAAAGCCCTCACCATGAGGCGGCCAAGCAGCTTTACGCTCGGCCCGTTCGCAGCGGGTAGCTTCCTACCCGACAACACTGTGGATCCAAAGCCCTCACCATGAAGCGGCCAAGCAGCTTCTTGCTCGACCCGTCTGCAGCAGTGGCTTCCTGCCTGACAACGCTGTGGATCCAAAGCCCTCATCATGAAGCGGACAAGCAACTTCCTGCTCGGCTCATCCACAGCGGGTAGCTTCCTGCCCAACAACGCTGTGGATCAAAAGCCCTCATCATGAGGCGGCCCAGCAGCTTCCTGCTCGGCCCGTCCGCAGCGGGTAATTTTCTGCCCGACAACGATGTGGATCCAACGCCCTCATCATGAGGTAGCCAAGCAGCTTCCTGCTCGACCCATCCACAGTGGGTAGCTTCCTGCCCGACAATACTGTGGATCCAAAGCCCTCATCATGAGGCTGTAGGGTGTTTTCCATCACTCTTTTGAGATGGGAATGCGTGCGTTTTTCAGGCATATTACAGATTCCCCCTGCCTAGGGTAGGCCTAGATTTATTGATTGTGGGGATCCGAATCTCCGGCAAACGCGGACTAAGCTACCGTTAATTACCCCTCGCTTTTGGAGCAAAGGAACTTCCGATTGACAGGTTAAACTGGTCATGCAAACTCAATGTGCAGTGTGTGTTTTGTATTTTGAAAGGGACTTGGACGTATCGGGGGTCTCGCAAAGTTTACGGGGGTCTCGCTACCCGGATAGAATGATGGGGATTAAGAGGGCCAACAGCCCCCTTGCGCGGTGCGGGGCAGCACCCCGTTAGAAATTTTTTCTAACGGGGGATGTGTTTTGAGTGTGGGAAAAAGAGGGGTGAGGGGCGTCTTAAGGATGCGTGCATGGCGTGTGGGCGCTGTGCGCCAACGGGCCATGTGCGTGGCGCGTGAGCGCTGGGCTCCAGCAGGTCACGCATCTTGCACGCGGGCGCTGAGCGCCAGTGATTCATGTTCATGGCACATGGGTGCCAGCGATTCATGTGCATAGCACATGGACGCTGGGTGCCAGCGGATCACGCGGCCTGCACGTAGGCGCTGTGCGCCCGCGAAAAAAGGGGCTTAGCCTCTTGACTGGGAGTTGAACTCCCGAGTGACTTTTGAAGTTAAACTCCTAAAAATGAGTCTTTTGTGAAGTTAAACTCCTAAAGATCTGGATTTTTAGGGTTCAACTCCTTTGAGAATTTGGATCTTGAAGTTGAGCTTCTCAAAGATTGGATTGGGGTTAAACTCTTAAAGAAAAGATTCTTGTTCAGAGTTAAACTCCCAAGAGATTTTCAGAGATGATGACAGGGGACCTCTTTCTTCTCCCTTGAGCTCTGGATCTTCTCTTGAACCTTGGATCTTCCCAAAGTGGGATTTAGAGATGAGTCTCGTTCTTCATCCTCCCTGTTGGCTGAATCTTGGAGAAAAGGGGTGGGACTTAAAAATCTCTCTTTTTAAAGATGTGATGGGAGATATGAGCTTCCTTTCGAGGGGTTTTTGGTGAAAACTTTCCATTTTGGGAAAATAAGAGTTAAACTCTTAATTTAATTCAAAAAAAAGGAAGAACGTTTAGAACATTGAGGAAGGAGAAGGAAGCACAGAACCCTAAGTTTTTAGGGGAATGGATATCTTTTTTCATTTCATCATAATGTTGCCTTATATAGGCTTACAAATTTACACATAGCCCCTTAGGCTTTACAAAATGGCATTTTGCCCATCCCGTGTCCATATGCTTGTTTCTTTTTGCACATGAGCCATAAGCTTTACAAAAATTTAGTTTTATTTCAATTTTCCTTACATTTATTCATAAAAATTACATTAAAATTATTTATTAAATAATTTTCTTCTTTGCATGGGGGGGCAGCCTCTTCATGCTCGGACTCGACTTGGGCATGGGCTTACTTGATCGGGGCTTGATCCCACTTGACTTTGAGTTAACTTTGACATTGACTTGGTCAACGGGGGTGTAATTTTTGACCCCAACAAAATGCCCCCATCAATAAATGCACACCGTTTATATGGATTGTGTTCATGAAATTGATGGATCTTGAGATGGAGTATCATTCCGGGGGCGGAGCATCATTCCGGGAGCATGATTCTGGGGGTCGGAGCATCATTCAGATGTGCGGAGCATAATTCCAAGGTCGGAGCAATAATTCCGAAGAGTGGAGAATAATTTCAGGGGGATGATATATTTAGAGACGAAGCATAATTTTGACGTAGGGCTCCGGGGCGAAGAATAATTCCAACGCGGGATGGGTATATCCTGAAACGAAGTATAATTCCGACGCAGGGGTAAATATTCTGAATGAAATATAGTTCCGATGCAGAGGTTGATTCCGAGACGAAACATAATTCCGACAGGGAAGGCAGATACTCCGAGGCGAAGCATGATTCCGACACAGGGCAGGTATATCCTGAGACAAAGCATAATTCCGTCACAAGGCAGACATCCTGAACGAAGTATAGTTCCAATGCAGAGTTTGATTCCATGGTGAAACATAATTCCGACAGGAAAGGCAGATACTCTGAGGCGAAGCATAATTTTGACACGGGGTACATTCTGAGATGAAGCATGATCCGATGCAAAGCTTGAATCTAAGGTGAAGCATAATTCCGACTGGGAAGGCAGATACTATGAGACGAAGCATGATTCCGACACGGGGTACACATTCTAGGACGAAGCATGATTCCGACGCAGAGGTTAATTCCGAGTCGAAGTATAATTCCGACAAGGATGGTAGATACTCCCAGGCGAAGCATGATTCCGACACGGGGCACATTCTGAGACGAAACATGATTCCGACGCAGGGTTCCGGAATGAAACATAACTTCAACACGAGACAGGTGTATCCTAAGACGAAACATAATTCCGACGCAGGGATGATATTCTGAACGAAACATGGTTCCGGTGCAGAGGTTGATTCCGAGACGGAACATAGTTTCGACAGGGAATGCAGAAACTCCGAGGCGAAGCATGATTTCGACACGGGGCAGGTATATCCTAAGACGAAACATAACTCCGTCACAAGGCAGACATTCTAAACGAAGTATAGTTCATATGCAGAGGTTGATTCCACGGCAAAACATAATTCCTATAGGGAAGATAGATACTCCGAGGCGAAGCATGATTTCGACACGGGGTACATTCTGAGACGAAACACGATTCTGACACAGAGCTTGATTCTAAGGCGAAGCATAATTCCGACGGGGAAGGCAGATACTCTGAGGCGGAGCATGATTCCAACATGGGGTACACATTCTGAGACAAGGTATGATTTCGACACAGAGGTTAATTCTGAGTCGAAGTATAATTTCGACAGGGAAGGCAGATACTCCGAGGCGAAGCATGATTCTGACACGGGGCATATTTTGAGACGAAGCATGATTCCGACGCAGAGGTTAATTCCGAGTCGAAGTATAATTCCGACAGAGAAGGCAGATACTCCGAGACGAAGCATGATTCCGACACGGGACATATTCTGAGACAAAGCATGATTCCAATGCAGAGATTGTTGGTTGGCTTGATTCTGAGGCGGAGCTTGATTTCAACGTGAAATTCGTTGGTTGACTTGATTCCGAGGTAGAGCTTAATTCCGACGGGGAGGTCGTTGGTTGACTTGATTCCGAGATGGAGCTTAATTCTGACGAGGGGGTCGTTGGTTGACATGTTAATTTGATTTGATTTAGGAGTTTCTTATCCGTCCAGCGGGGCTTTTGAGCCTGGGACTTGGAATTTAGGTTTTTGTTTGGCGTCAATATCACTATACTGGAATATGGTACCAGGAGCGAATCATCATTTGCCATGGAGAACGTGGGATTTGGGTTGGCATCAGCATCGTTGCAATGGAATATGGTACCAGGAGTGAATCATCATTTGTCATAAAGAACTTGGGGATTTTGGTTTTGGTTTAGCATCAGCATCTCTACACTGGAATATGGTACCATGAGCGAATCATCTTTTGTCGCGAGAGGATTTCCCGTGTTCCCAGTTTAACGACTTAGGGATCATATGTTCCCAGTTTACCGATTTAGGCGTCTATTGGATCGAAATTTTGGAATTTTGGGGTTGGGGTCGGCATCAGCGTTGCTAACACTGGATCACAGGTAGCAGGAGCAATTCATCCTTTGCCTTTGCCCGTTGGGGAGCGATGGCTTAACAGATAGGCTTAGGTCCCTATCACCCAAAGCTTTTCAATTTTATGAGTCGTAAGGGTCCTATAAAAGCATTTTCTCCCTACGAGTCGAAAGGATCTCGTAAGTGTATTTTCACCTTAAGAGTCGTGAAGACCCCTAAGTGTGTTTTTCCCCTTCTGAGTCATAAGGATCTCACGAAGTTGATTTCTTACGAGTCGAGAGAATCTTATAAATTTTGTTCTCCTCATGTATCGTGAGGACACATGAGTGGGTCTTCCTAAATGGAGCATAATTCCTATGGAGGAGACCGGACGTAAGGCTGGTGTAGTGGAATTTTATTGATTTGGAATTTTGTTGGCGTCTGCATCGCAAACACTGAAATATGGTTTCAGGAGCGACTCATCATTCGCCGTTTGGGAATTTGGAGATTTGGATTTTAGTTGGCTCTGCATCCCAGCACTGGAATATGGTACCATGAACGACTCATCATTCGACGTTCGGGAATTTGGAGATTTGGATTTTAGTTGGCGTCTGCATCACTGCACTAGAATATGGTATCAGGAGCGACTCATCATTCGCCGTTTGGGAATTTGGAGATTTGGATTTTGGTTGGTGTCTGCATTGTTGCATTGGAATATGGTACTAGGAGCGACTCATCATTCGCCGTTTGAGAATTTAGGGATTTGGATTTTTGTTGGCGTCTGCATCGCTGCACTGGAATATGATACCAGGAGCGACTCATCATTCGCCGTTTGGGAGGAGCTTGAATTTTTTTTAACGAGGTTACGCCATTGCGGGTTTTCACAAGCTCGTGGGTAGCCTTACTGTTTTTACTCACGAAACCATTTCAGGTTTCCATTCGTGCCCCTTTTACTTATGGACTAACCATTTATTTATTTTCTTTTTCTTTTTCTTTCTTTTTTTCTTTCTTTTTTTCTTTCTTTCTTTTTTATTTCCTGGTTTAACGACTTAGAGGTCAAAGACTGGGCTATCACTGTCATCTGATTCTTTAGGAGCTATTGGCTCTCTTTGTTTAGCCGTCTGTGTAGAGCATTTATTGTCCTCTGACTGAGCCGGGATTGGGTAGCGGCAACCATATCCTTATCATGGTTGTGAAGCATAAGAGGAATTGTTCCTTTGGGTCCCACCATATAGACTGTGTGGATTGTGTACCCGTCCATTGCCGCATCATTGGCAAAGATATTTGCTGGGCTTTTAAACCATTGTTGTAGCCCGCTCCTTTCAGGGAAGGACAAACGCTGGGAGCAGTCGGTCCGACCGGGGTTTTGGATATAGATGATACCCTCTATTTGATTTCTTCTTTTGATTTTGCTCGGCAAGAGGAGCTTGGCATGACCTTGATGAGATCGTGCTATACTTTTGATTTTGGGGCCTAGACACGCCTCTTTGCATAATTCTTTAAATTGTCGTTTTCTTGACCTTTGCGGTCATAGCATGCTTCTGCGCCGATCTTAACGGTTCAAAAGAGTCATTGATTTTCATGGAATAATTGGCTTTTGTCATGGGGTAACCACATTCTTGGAATCCAATGAACTCCCATTTAGTAGGAATCTTAGCTCTCTTATTGGCTCTATCTCTGAGCAATTTCTGCTTCAACTCTTCAGTTTTAAAGGCTTTACGGGTATTTGCGGTCATCATGGGTCTTGCCTGGACTGGCGAGGGGCGTATTGTTACCCCCTATGAGTTGACAGCTTTGCCCCCAAATGGGGAGATAGAAAGTCGATCGAACACTGATTTGTATTTTGGTACGAGCACCGTTGCGGTTATAATGTTCGGGTTTTTCCCCTTAAGGCTGGCTTGTTGATTTGGCTCATTGGAGTTTTCGCGGTAGGAGAGCTGACGGAGACCGAAGAGCATTGGATTTGATGTCCTGCCCCCTGCTGCACGAGGCTTGATGAGAGACTCACTTTGGCGGTAGCCTTGATTGTGTATGCGACGGTGGTCGGGTTGGAAGCTGGGCTTGTTTTCCAAGAAATTTAACATATATTAGTTTAAAGTCATTTCGGACGTAAGCAGTAGTTTAGAGTCATTTCGGACATAAGCAGTAGTTTAGAGTCATTTCAGACGTGAACTTAAAAGCTTGAGAAATTGTAGTTTAATGTCATTTCGGACACGAACTTATAGGGCCAATTTTATTTTTTTTGTCGCGATTGCTCTACTATTTCAGCTTTTCTAATCGTGAAGGTCGCGATTGTCCCATCATTTCGGCTATTTATTCACGGTTGCCTTATTAATTTAGCTTTTTTTTATTTTTACTCGTTGATTTTATTTTTGCGAGTTGCCCCATCATTTCAGCTATTTATTTATTTATTTACATTTTTTACACTCCCAGTTTAACGACTTAGGGGTCGGTCTTAGTTTAACGTTATTTTGGACGCCACTTGAAAATTTGAGAAATTTTAGTTTAATGTCATTTTGGACACCACTTGATGGAGCCTGGATGTGAAGCGGTTCTGTTGCTGGAGACATCGTCGTTGAATTTAGGATTGTGGTTGAAAGTTGTTAACCCTGCAGAAAGAAGCATGATTTCAGTACAGACGATCGATGTATATGTTGATTGAGTTCGCATAAATATTTAACCCGAAATACGGAAGGAGAGAAAGGGTCCCACCGAGCATGCCAGAATTTGTAGGGTGTTTTTCGTCACCCCATTGAGATGGGAATGCGCGCACTTGTCAAGCATATTACAGATTCCCTCTGCCTGGGGTAGGCCGGAGTTTATTGATTGTTGGGATCTGAATATCCGCAGCCATGGACTAAACTGCCGTTAATTACCCCTCGTTTTTGGAGCGAAAGAACCTCCGATTGACAGGTCAAACTAGTCATGTGAACTCAATGTGCAGTGTGTGTTGTGTTTTGAAGAGGACTTGGATGTATCGAAGGCCTCGCAGAGTTTACGGGGGTTACTTATCCTAAGAACACGTGCATAGCGCGTGGACGCCGGGCACCAGCAGGCCACGTGCATGGCACGGGGCGCCAGTGGGCCGCGTGTGTGGAGCGTGGACACTGAGCGCCAGCGGGTCACGCAGCCTGCACGCGAGCACTGGGCGCCAACGGTTCACATGCTTGGCGCATGGGCGCTGAGCACCAGCGGGTCACGCGTCCTGCACGCGGACGCTGGGCGCCAGCGGTTCACGTGCATGGCGCGTGGGTACTGGGCGCCAGCAGATCACGCGCCCTGCACGTGGGCGCTGGGCGTCCGCAGAAAAAGGGGCTTAGCCCCTATACTGGGAGTTGAACTCCCAAGTGAGTTTTGGAGTTAAACTCCTAAAAAGGGATCTTTTGTGGAGTTAAACTCCTAAAAATTCTGGATTTTGGGGGTTCAACTCCTTCGAGAATTTGGGTCTTGGAGTTAAGCTTCTAAAGAAGAGATTCTTGTTCGGAGTTAAACTCCAAAGAGATTTTCAAAGATGATGAAAGGGCATCCTTTTATTCTCCCTTGAGCCCTGGATCTTCTCTAAACCTTTGGATCTTCCCAAGGTGGAGATTTTGGAGATGACTCTCCTTCTTCCTCCTCCCTGTTGGATGGATCTTGGAGAAAATGGGGGTGAGACTTAAAAATCTCCCCTTTGAGAGATATGATGGGAGATCTGAGCTTCCCTTCGAGGGTTTTATGGTGAAAAACTTTTCTTTTCTGGGAAAAGAAGAGTTAAACTCTTGATTTAATTCAAAAAAGGAAGAAGATTTAGAACCTCGAGGAAAGAAAAGGAGGCACAGAACTCTAAAATTTTAAGGGAATGAATATCTTTTTTCATTTCATCATAATACTGCCTTAAATAGGCTTACAAATTTATACATAGCCCTTTATTCTTTACAAAATAGCATTTTAACCATCTCATGCCCATGTGCTTATTTCTTTTTACCCATGAGCCATGAGCTTTACAAAATTTGGCTTTAATGCCCATTTTCCTTACATTTATTCATAAAAATTATTTATTACATAATTTTCTTCTTGGCATAGGGGGGCCGGCCTCTTCATGCTCGGGCTCAACTTGGGCATGGGCCCACTTGATCAGGGCTTGGTCCCACTTGACTTGGAGTTGATTTTGACTTTGACTTGGTCAACTGAAGCATAATTTTTTACCCCAACAGAGGCGGCCGAGCAGCTTCCTGCTCGGCCCATCCGCAACGGGTATCTTCCTGCCCGACAACGCTATGAATCCAAAGCACTCACCAGGAGGCGGTGATTGATGTGAAAATTGAATCTTCGTATTTTCTAGTTCCCGCAATCAATAACGGTGTCGCAAATAGCTAGCCGATAGTGAGAACGGGTCGTCCATAGTGAAATGGTAGACTATTTTTCTCATTTTAGACGAGTTAATAGAAAAGGATCTGAGAAATTTATTATAAAGCTAGATTTTAAGATCCCTTACGAAAAGCAAGGAGTTTCTTTTGTTAGCATTATCACTTCAAAATCAATGAGAAGAAGGAAGAAAGAAGATAAAATAAAAAAACAATTAAATTTAACTACTAAAATTAAATGCGAATAAATAAATTGCAGAAAAGTAAAGAGTCAAGAAATAAAAATTACTTTACCTTTTATCAAGAAAAATTTGCATTACAAAATTTAATTGGTTAAAAGTGCTAAAAAACTAAAAACAATAAATAGATAACCTTAGATTGCTACTCGGTCATTTATATAGGCTCTGAAATTTAAAACCCTAGACGTCATCTCGATATATGTGAAAAGACTATCATGCCTCTGAAATTTTACATCGAACGGCTACGATTGAACCGCGGAACCGCCGCCAAAAGCTTTCTTCGGCCGCTGAACCGCCACCATATGGTGAGATTGCGTCTCCAGATTTTTGTGCTTTCTTCTCTCGATTTTAAGAGATCTTTTCGACTGTAAAATCCTGAAAATATTGTTTTATTTTTGTAGTTGCGAGTATCTTCAATTTGCTCCTAAATTTGGCAGATTTGGTTTGCTAACTTGATTTGATTTGATCCCATACTCATGTTTGTAACCCTGAACTGATTTGTTATTTTAATACCTGCACAATATCTCAAATAAAATTATTAGTAGCATTTATCTTATTTGAGATAATATTTCAACTAATTTTACTCACAATTAAATTACTTAATGGTTAAGAAATTTAAGGATATTTGATATGATATGATATGCACATGTTAATAATAATGATTAAGAATCGCATGGATATTTTATTTAAATATGATATGCGTATATTACACCCAATTATATTAATTATAAGTTAAGAAATATATGGCAAAATCTTTTTACACATAAACCCAAATATGTTCTTAAATTACAAATAAAACTTTTTAGTAATTAAAAATAATAGGGAAAATAACCTTACAAATGAGCAATAAATATGACTGATCAAATACCCCCAAACTTATATTTTGATTGTTCCAAGCAAACTGTTTTATTTTTAAAAGAAAAAGAAAAAATCTAGCACACTTTCGTAGGCAACACGATTGCACTTAGCTCGTGCAACGAACCTTTAAATTTCTAGATATCCCTAGTAGGAGGAGTGTTGTCTCCTGAGGGTTTTCAGCGGATTACACCCACAAAATCCCAAAATTTTAGAAAATGAAGGAAAGAAGACGAAAAATACATGCAAAAATAAGAACATATAAAAGAAAAACTTGAAAATAAGAGTTTCAAATTATACTAGGTTTTTAGTTGTCATGAGCCCTATCTTTATGGTCTTGAAAAGATGTCGAAAATCACATTCTCCCTCAATAAAATATCGTCTTTAGTCTTCCTCCCTATCTCTCCTCCAAATATCGATCATATACCCCTACGTGTGTGTAAAAGTCATCCCTACATTTGGAGAATTCAATTCAAACTATCATACCCTTTGTCCATATTCCTTAGTACTTTTTAGTCAGTAATGTTTTAGATAGATTTGCTCACACATTCTTTATACGACCGTTAATATTTGTTGAGGCACTAACCAACCGATTACTGAATGTGCTCACTTGTAACATTTCAAAAAGATAAAATATTATTTTTGGAATTTAAATAAATAAAATAATAAAATTTTGGATATTATAAAGTATGGAAATTGGTTTTAACGAAATAGTATGATTATACACTTATAGTTTGAAGAATAATTGGAAAATTTATATGAATTATTGATTTTGAAAGAATTTATGTGATTTGGATATTTTATAAATTATTATACAATTAAGTGTATACAAGTTAATGCTAAACTTGATTAATATTTCACTAATTATGTATTAATCTTATTTATGTACATGGCATGCAACAAAACATGTTGCAAAACACTTGTTAAATATTTTTGAGCCATGCTTCTTTTTCATTTACTTGGTTTTTATTTTGTTTTTAAATAAGAAGAAAAGAAAAGAGAAGATATTTTGTTGAGAGGGGGACATGAGGGTATGGGCAAAGGGAGAGGGGGGTACTATCATGGCTCCTTCATTTGCCTTCCTTATTCTTCTTCATTCTTCTTCTCCTTCTCCTTCACCCTACTCCACCTCCTCTACCACCCTCAAACACCACAAAACACCATACTCTCTTCACAAAAATCACTCAAAACCTCACTACAAACCTCATGGGTAGATCAAGTTGGGACTTTGAGGCACTTGGGCAACCCTAGAATCTTCTTCAATTGCTACATGAGGTATATCCTACACTTTTAGTTAAGTAATTAACTTTCCTACCTTTCTATAGTGTATTAGAGTTAAACTATTGTGGTTTAGTGATGTTTGAAAATTCCAAGATGAGATTTAAGGGATATTATGAGTTGTGATGGTGTATTTGAGGATTAGATAGTGACTACAACCCATCTAATGTTAGAATTCTTGCCAAATTTGAAACTAAAAACCCAAATATGAAAACTGGAATTTTTTCGATATTAGATTTTGTGGAAATTGTGGTGATATATAGAGATCTGCTATAACTTGGGAGCCCTGAAAAATATTTTGTGAACACAGTGAGACGTGCAGGACACCTAGAAGCTACACCTGAGACCCGAGCCCCAAATCCTTTAACTTGGCCACAGATTTAACCTAATTGGCCGCAATTTGCGTCCTGGGTATGGCTTTCGTGCCTCGTGCTTGGTCCATGGCTCCCTTAGCTGTTAATTTGACATATCATATGTGCAAAATATCCCAATTTTACCTGAGACAAAATCTGGAAGTGTTTTTCAAAGTTGCTAATTTCGTTTTGCGAGTTTTGTTAACTTGAGTTTTGATATTTGGGTTTTGACTCGGTCGATTGATGTTTGTACGTCGATGCCGTGAGTTGTTGGTTATTCTTGCATGCATAGGCTGTAGGTTCTAACCTATGTGCACTCCACATGCCGTATCGATTTTTGTATTCGATTCTTGTTTACGATACGATGTGCTTGAAACAGTAGGTACCTTCGCATGGACTTTGGGACGACAAGGGAGAGCAAGACGTTCATCGACTTTGGTTAAAGCGAGGATCGAAGGTGAGTAGATGTATATCTATGGGGGAAGTCGGGTGGATGGCGTATAGCACCCCCGCAACCATAGATTATGATACTTATATATATTTTATATATACATATGTGAGATTTGGATATTTAGCAAGTAGGGCTCTAGGAGACTATTGGTTAGATTAAGCATACTTGTAGGATGGTTTACTCTTAATTTAGTTCCTTAGTCATGAGTCGTCGGTTTTACATTATCGCGCGCGCGCACACACTTGATATGATATGTGTGTATATGTATATATGTATATATATATGGATGTGTTGACACACACACACAAACACACACACACACACACACACACGTGTAAGATAAGAATATGACATATTATATGGTTTTGAGTCGATACGATCGAGCAGGATGTCAAGAGATTTTGATATATAATTTGAGATGAGACATCGTATATGATGTGATATACTAAAGGATCATTGGGCGTTATATACATAACATGCGATAACATGTGACTTGATAATATAATAGAATGTATGTGACCTTAGATCCGTACCCTTAATTATGATATTGTACGACAAATGATACCATACAAACTATATGATATATATGCTAATTGACCCATACCCTTGATTTGAGGATGTCGTACGACAGATTTTACCGTACGAGATATATTTATGTGATGATTGATCCGCACTCTTGACTCGAGAATGCCGTACGATGGACTATACCGTACGTGATGCTATGAGGCTGGATCGCCGGCTACTAGATTTATCGACTCGGGAAATATTATAGATTTCTTATCACCTCCAACTCGGTCCTTAATTTAGTCTTTTAGTTGCTTAGATAGATGTTAGATTAGGCTCGAGTCATACCTATTTCCAAAACTAACGAATCGTATGTATTTCAAAAGACAATCCGAGAGACGCTACGGATTTTCAAAAAGATATCTCTTTTCTCAAAAACACCGTAGCCCCTACTTTTCTAAAAATAATGATTCATGTTGTTTTAAATACGGTAACTGTATTGCTCGTATATAGATTTATATTTTATATAATATTGCTTTTACTGTTTATTTCCTGTTATGTTCATATTGTTCACACTTCATTTTGTATATACATGTGTTTTCATTTGCTGTTATGATCGCGTATGCTAGGACACATGCACCATTACCGAGGATGCATATGTTGCACGTACACTTGATTGCCGGCTCACACACATCATCATCGGTAATTGCCATGTCACGTACACATTAGAAGACGTTACTTCATTCGTATACTCTGATAAATTGTAGCTAAGTAGTATTGTTTAGCATTCATGATCTCATATGCTAGTTTAGACTTGCATTCTTACTTAGATATCACATGCATTTATATACATACACTCTGGTTATGTACTGTAGATTGGCTCTATGCCGGTATTCGTTTTCTCATTATTGATTCATGATTATGAGATTTCGGTTTTTCTTGAGATTTATAGATTTGGGAAACCGCGTGTGAATTTGAATACTTATGCTCAATTTAAAAGAAAATACGGTTTCTCGTGATATGATGTATGGCATCCACCATGAGATTTCTCGGTTCTGAGCATATATGTATACCCGATTCGAGGAGCGAGAAGACACTGTCTGCGGGTACATGGTGGACCCAGTGCGGTACCCCGGGACAAGAAGATCGTATAGAGAGACGTTGAGCCCGACAGGGGAGCACTACCAACAGGTGATATTAGGCGCGACGAATATCCGGAGGATACCGACCATAGTCGTGAGATCAGATGATATGGGCCGATCCGGACAGACGGAGCCTGAGATATGAGGATGATGTGTCGCTGATGGACACGGTTTTCATGATGTTTTCGGGTGTCGATGCTCAGTTTTATCATGATTTTGTGTGTCGTTGATGGACACACCTATTTGATGATGCATTTTATACATGATACACATAACATGTAGTTACCTTGTGACACGGACACGAGTACTTGATTTTACACATATGCTTATATTATTACCTTTGCTGCTACTCGATGTTATCGTGTTACTATTATTATTGTATTGTACTGTATGACTTAGGAGATTGCCATACATTCGGTTTCTACTTGGTGATATTTTCTACTCACGAGTTGGCAACTCACCCCCGTTGTGCTACAGTTTTCTTGCGGGTTTGACCGCGCAGTTCCAATAGCGGCTTGCTGGCACACCGTTTTCTTCAGGGTGATTGCATTGATAGGTGAGATACACTTGCATCATGACCACCATTTTACTTGTATATTTTATTTCAGTTGTATCTAGTTAAAAGCTCCATCAACCAGACTATGTATATTCGTTGACTTAGAAACCTTTGTTGTATATTCTTTCGGCCTTAGAGTCACGCTCATGTATTTATTATTATTTCTGGTTTTCTTGATGGTGCTTAGTTTCTTGCTTTACTTCTATGTTTTGATCCTCGCTTTCGGCATTGTATATTTATATCTTTGCGTGGTTGTTTCCGCTAATTGGCGAAGAGCTAGCTCCCACTTAGGGATGCCTATTATTATTATGTTTATATTGTTTCCGGGTTAAAAATTACAAAGGAGGTGCTGCCGAAATTTCAAACGTCGAAAAATGTTTTCAAGACAGATATAAATATTACATTTTCATATGTTATTACTTATACTTATAAAAGAAGAACTTGATTTCATTATACCATTATTTCAAAACTCCATCTCTACTATTTTCCCTAAAAAGGTTTAGATTTCTGGGCTTTTCGCTTATTTGAATTAGGTGGGGTTCTATAGACTTCACATGATTCAAGTGCCAGTCACGTGCCTTTTTCCGGATCGTGACATCACTTATTAAGACGTACTTAGCAATATCCTAATTTTGCAACACCTAAGCCTTAGCAGTGACCCCCAAACCAGTTGGTCTAAGGCACTGGGTGATAAGACACTCTGGCTATATTTTTTTTATATGCTGCCTTAAGTAATTACAAGATTAGTGTTCATTTTTCTTTTAAATTTTATTTTATGTGTCATTTATATTTTGTTGATGGTTTTTTTTTCATACTATGGTTTTCAGGCAGAAGTATTTCAAGGTATCCTCTACTATCCCAAGTTTCAAGATGTGTGTAAGTGCGTATAGTAGGATATCAACATTCAGAAGTTTGGACTCAAGAATAGAGACAATTTTTCATACTTATTTCAATCTGCAGACTAATAATTTCTTCATCTTACTAACCCTTGGGACAACAGCTCATGACCACGTATTACTAGATTCGTTCTAAAATATCTAATTTTCTTGAATTTCTTAAGTCTTTTCCTCTCTTTCATATATATTTTTCACTTTTTAACTTTTATTTTCAAAATTTTCTTGTTTTTTGTATACAAAATGATACGTGAATAAATGCAAACTTCCTCTCCAAACCTGTTTTCAGCAGTGTCCCTACTGATGCTGTTGTTCGAGCTCAAAAACCTATAAACTTGGGTGGAGAATGATAGGGTCAATAGTTAGTCAAATGGAAAGCCTCCCCCAAACTTGTTCTTAGCGCACACATATTTTTTTGGTTCTACTAATATACACACCTCCATTCTTAGTTGAAACGGTGTTGCCACTGTTTATAACTGGAAAACCGAAACATGGAAGAGAGGTAGAGGAAAGTTAGTCATGATAAAGCGGCTCCTGTAAGAACAGGAACTCCTCCGATGGGTCAGCAGAAAAGTATGGTTTAATCTATGCCCATTTACTTTGAAAAGGGAACCGTATTTAGGATTTTCTACATCCACTGCACCATGCGGGTATACATACCGCACCAAAAAAGATCTCATCCAACGAGATCTCAGCTTACCCGGATGAAGATGGAGACGGTTATCGTAAAGACGGACTTGTTGTCCCGGTGTGAATGTCTTTCGCAAAAGGTGTTTGTGGTGAAATACCTTTGTCCGATTCTTTACTATAACTGCATTATCGTAGGCTTCATCATGAAGCTCGCTCAGCTCATTTAATTGCAGTTTCTGATAACTGTTCGCTTGGTCAAAATTGAAATTACGCTCTTTAATTGTCCACATCGCCCTATGTTCGATCTCGACAGGGAAGTGGCAAGCCTTCCCAAACACAAGCCGATAAGGAGACATGCCCAGATCGGTCTTATATGCAGTATGAAATGCCCAAAGAGTATCAGTCAGTTTAAAGGACCGAGCTTTACGATTCTTAGAAACCGTTTTCTCCAAAATTTGCTTGATATGTCGATTGGAGACCTCTACTTGCCCGCTCGTTTGGGGATGATAGGGTGTAGAAACCTTGTGATTGATTGAATATTTCCGCATCAAAGTCTCGAAAGACTGATTACAGAAATGTATCCAATTATCGCTAATGATAGCGCGAGAGTGCCCGAACCGAGAAAAAATAGTATCTTTAAGGAACTTAACGACAACCTTGTTTTATTAGTAAGGCTCGGTATTGTTTCAACCCATTTAGAGGCATAATCAACTGCTAGGAGAATGTATAAGTTTCCAAAAGAGTTCGGAAACGGGCCCATAAAATCAATTCCCCACACATCAAATATCTCAACAACCAAGATTGGTTGGAGCGGTATCTCGTTCCTCCGTGAAATCCGACCCATGTGCTGACACCGTGAACAAGGTTTGCAATAATCATGTGCATCTTTAAATAATGTTGGCCAATAAAAGCCGTATTGCAAAACTTTTTCCACAGTTTTTCTTGGGCCATAGTAACCGCCACATGCTTGATCATGGCAGAAGGACAATACACTCCTGAACTCATTAGTAGGGACATCCGGCGAATGATCTGATCGAGACAATACTTAAACAAATAAGGTTCGTCCCAGTAAAAGTGTTTTACCTGGAATAAAAATATGTGATTGTCTTGATTTGACCATTCGCTGGGTAGAAATCATGTTGCTAAATAATTCACGATATCAGCGAACCAAGAGTTGCAAGATAAGGTCAAGAGATGTTCATCCAGAAAAGAGTCATTTATTGGCAAGGTCAGCATTGGTGAAGAAGGAAGTCGTGAAAGATGGTCAACTACGACGTTTTCACATCCATTTTTGTCTCTTATGACAAGGTCGAATTATTGCAACAAGAGAATCCAATGTATTAGCCTGAATTTAGCATCCTTCTTTGATAAAAGATGCCTTAAGGTGGAATGATCGGTGTAAACTACGACTGGTGAGCCAATTAGGTAGGGCCTGAATTTTTCGAATGCAAAGAAAACTGCCAAGAGTTCTTTCTCGGTGGTTGTATAGTTCATTTGAGAATCGTTCAAGGTCCTACTCGCATATTAAATGACATTCGGTATCTTATCGATGTGTTGTCCTAATACTGCACTGATAGCAAAGTCGGATGCATCACACATAAGCTCAAAAGGGTGATTCGAGTCTAGAGATGATAGAACGGGGGCGGTAGTGAGGGAACGTTTTGTTAGTGTGATATGCCCTAGAGGCCATTATTATATAGTACTAGTTTATATATTACATTTTGGAAGCTTAGGATATATACACAGATTTATAACAGTCTTGCTCAATATGGTAGTATGCTACTTGGTTTGTATCTATCTTAATATGTGTATATATTTCTTTTGATATATCTCTAGTACATATTGATAGAGCCCTTAGGATCTTTTGCTTGACTACCAGCATTGTGATGGTAGTCCCACTAGTGGGGGCTGGGTAGTCTATAAGCACATCCTTTTACAGGTCCCTGGTCATAGGATTATCGAGACAGGGCATCGATACTCCAGAGTAGACTAGTGTATACGCTTCTCATCCCAGGAAGGGAGGTGGTCTGTCCCACAGCCATCAGTATGTCGTACTGGAAATAGTATGCAGGTGCTCATTAGGTTACGAGTACACTAGACAGGACTCGCTGGGAACTATTGGTTGGTATTATACCTATCGTCTGTTATCAGTTCCCAGGTGACATGAGTACAGCTTAGTCCGTTGACTTGACACTGTCACTTCGCCTCGAGTGTGTTCCCATTGTTCTTACATTACTACCCTACCACGGCTCTATTGAGTCGTGCAAACAGGTAGTAGTTGGGTGCAGTCCCGAAGCACTTGGAGGCAGTGACGGTTAGACAGGATTTGTCTCTCCCGGTATTGGGAGTTGATATCGCGCTATGTCTAGGAGAGCCATTACACAAAGTCTCTGGCCAGGGCAAGCGAGATTTACTGGTATTGTTTCCAGCAGTTTCTCAAGGTGTTCTGGGCTACACTCCGACACGACTTGTACCGCTATTAGGGGACTGACCTTTACCACCCCCTAGGCCCGACATGCGATACTCTTAGACGAACAGACCGGACTGTACGGAGATTGTCACATTCAGACTCAGTAGGAGTTCGGATGGGTTCACATCATCGGTCTTCTTATCGACATCTACCTGGGGACCATTATGTACAGCTAGTACCGCTTGCATCCTGTGGTTAAATGCCAGCGTAGTGTCGAGTCTTTAGAGTCCCACACAGAGGGTTGTTCACCTTTGGGCAAAACAGAGTAGAGGTCGTACGGTTTTACGACAGGGTTCGTTCACATATGCGTACTTGTGCATGCTCGGTGTTCGGGCAGACATTACTAGTGGGCTTTGGTTTAAGACAGATCCTGGTATTTGTTTTGGGATTGGTCTTGTCTCATTGTATTTGTGTTTCTTCGGAATACAAATGAGGGTACGTACGTACAGTTGACTGAGGCGGAGAGGGAGACACCTCATTAGGGTTTTTGACTATTGACCCGATCAAAACCCTAATGAGAATGAGAAATATGATTAATAATATTAATTAAGTATAATTATATCATGGTTAGAATTGGTTTGACCATTTGACTTGTTGACTTACTTTGACCTCGATATTTTTCTCTTTGTTTTTATTAAGCATAAGATGCTTCTTGAAGCATGCTTAGCATTAAATATGAAATGATAGTGGTCAAATCAATTCACCATCACAATTTTCTTAATTATTATTATTATCATATATTTATCATATGAGAGCAAGGTTGATTTTTCATTCTATCATTCTCTTTCTCTCTCATAGTTAGCTCTCCTTCTTCCTCTCTCAAAAATTAAGTGTTTCATGTGTTGAAAATCATAAACTTTTGAGACTAAACCACCAAAACACCTATCTACTCACTTTAGGGTTCTTAGTCTAGCAAGCCAAGCACTCTAGTTACTTCATTGTTGAGGTAGGAGCTCAAGGTAGAGGCTTTCGGGTGGATCTTTCTTTGGCAAAAAGAAGACGAAGAGGAGGAGACGTTTACACCACTCAAAGAAGCACACAAGAAAAGAAAGCAACACAAGAAGAGAAGGAGTTCAAGCTTTTTGTATAACCTCTTAACCTAGTAGTTAAATCTCCTTGTATGTTTGTTAGTTTTTGTTTAGCAAAGATCCTTCATGGTTAGTATATGTTTTCTCGTGATAAAAATTTGATTTTTACTCTTTCCGCCTCCCCGTAAGTACCGGGATGGGTCACATAGACTTACAGTGGTATCAGAGCCTAGCTAAACAACAACTAACATGTTAGCAAAGTCTTTAGAACTTCGATCCCGGAAAAATCACAAAATACATCCAAAAATTTGTGTTTTCTGCTGATTTTTAAAACAGGTCTAAAATATTTTCAGAGACCTGAAGGCTTTTTTAGGGACACCCAAGAAAAACGAGCTCGTGACTCGGTCAGACTGCCACGGAAGCACGGCGAAACCATGAGTTTCACCGCGGATCCGCGGCCGAGTCGACTCGGAGTCAACTCGTTTTTCCTGCAGATTGTCCAGCTTGATGTTTTGTGATTTTTCAGATACTTTGCTTCTACCCAAATTCTTTTGAGTACAGTGTTGTATTTGGGGTAGTTTCAAATTAGAATATTGATCGATATTCTATAAACTTTAGCTAATTGGATTATATCTGTAATGTGATATATGTACTGAACGCCTACTAATCGCTATACATCAATTAGTGGGGGTTGTACATATCTGTGATCTGTGATGTTGGATTGTGTATATGAACTTGTTGGATCGTCGTGGATGAATAGCCGGGGATGTGAGATGAGTGTTTATTTATCTTTCATTTGTTGTAAATTGTAAATTGATGTAATATTATTTCATGGTCGCACATCCGGGTTAAGGTTGTAGCCACCATTGTATATTATTTTTTTTACTGTTTTTGCTCCTAAGATAGACCCAAGATGGGGTGCACAAACTATGAGTGGCCTACTCACGTTGTTGAGGGAGGCTGCTTCACTTCGGGTATTTGGCGGGTAGTTTGCCGCACCCGTAGGGGTCTAGGGTAGGGTTTGGATATTCATCGCGACCGTGTAATCCGTCTTTCATTGCAGGCTCGAACGAAATGCGGATTCCTAGCATATCCAATGTGTTCATCTGTGATCTGGAATGGCTATCATTGCGTCTGACGAATGTTTATATCTATATATGATATCTAGTAGGCGTTGCTTATGTTTTGCATCCGCGCTAGTCCAGCTCCTGCTCTGTCGTTAGTTAAGTAACCTAACGGGTGATGATGGGGCCGAGTGGCGAATGCGGATGGCATAAGCGTACGTCATATTTTCGTTGTTTTCTGCAATGGTAGGATTAATTGATGGGATGCATTATATTAATGCAAAGAAAATAAACCAAAGTTGAATCGTTGGAACAATTTCAAAACCACTCGGTTTTTTCAAAACAGCAAAACTTTTAAATGCGGAGCTTAAACCACTCCTTTTAAAATCTATCACGTTCCTTCGATTATATCAAGTTCACTACGTTCACGGTTTCGCCAAAACCATTCGTAGCCCTCCGTCATTTCATATGGATAGTCAATAGTATTCAAGCTATATTTGTTGGCCAAACTCAAGGCATAGTAATTGATAGCTCTTGGATATTCATATGTAGCATAGATAGATGTGTTGGTTTGGGACAGTCGTACTTCTTTGTTGGCCAAAGTCAAGGGTAGCTACGGGTGGGTTCAAATTAACCTGGAAAATGACGGGTGGAACTTGACATGTGACTTATGATTTGTTGGCCAAAGTCAAGGTCATAAGAGCATGGGGAAACAATCCACATCGGGAGTTTCTAAGAAACTGAAACTTGCTAGAGTTACATACCATTTGGAGTGTGATGATTTTGGTAGGATTCCTTCATCTTTATCACACGATGATATTTGGATCCCGATCCTACTGTGAGTATATGCTACTCCTCAGGAAATTTTCTCACTTAACGATCAATGCTATAAACCAAGTAGGTATCTAGAAAGGTGCTAGCGGGGCTACGCCCACAGGGAAAAGAGGTTATTTAATTAAGGAACTTCGCGAAAGCGTCGTAAAACCTCCCTCGAAGTACCGGCACCAGCCTGGCTAAACAGTTAAGCAAGTATTGTACGGTGAGATCAATCCCAACTAATTTTTCTTTTATGGTTTGAGGAAGGATTCGAGAAACAGTGGGAGCCATCCTGTTTAGACAAACTAAAAACCACTCTAAACTTGCAAGAGCATCATGCTAAAGTGTTTCTTCTCTCTCTCCTAATTGCAGCAACCAAACATCATGATGGGCCTTAAGTTACTATTAGATAAAAATATATTGACAGGGCCAAACTATAAAGATTGGTTCAGGAATGTCAAAATTATAAATCTTTATTGCCCCAAGCGTATAAAGATTGGTTCAGGAATGTCAAAATATATTGACTGTGATATGCCCTAGAGGCCATTATTGTATAGTACTAGTTTGTATATTACATTTTGGAAGCTTGGGATATATACACAGATTTATAACAGTCTTGCTCAATATGGTAGTATGCTACTTAGTTTGTATCTATCTTAATATGTGTATATGTTTCTTTTGATATATCGCTAGTACATATTGATAGAGCCCTTAAGATCTTTTGCTTGACTACCAGCGTTGTGATCGCAGTCACAGTAGTGGGGGCTGGGTAGTCTATAAGCACATCGTTTTACAGGTCCCTGGTCGTAGGATTATCGAGACAAAGTATCGATACTCCAGAGTAGACTAGTGTATACGCTTCTCATCCCAGGAGGGGAGGTGGTCTGTCCCACAGCCATCAGTATGTCGTACTGGAGATAGTATGTAGGTGCTCGTTAGGTTACGAGTACACTAGACAGGACTCGCTGGGAACTGTTGGTTGGTATTATACCTATCGTCAGTTATCAGTTCCCAGGTGACATGAGTACAGCTTAGTCCGTTGACGACACTGTCACTTCGCCTCGAGTGTGTTCCCACTGTTCTTAGATTACTACCCTACCACGGCTCTATTGAGTCGTGCAAATAGGTAGTAGTTGGGTGCAGTCCCGAAGCACTTGGAGGCAGTGACGGTTAGACAGGATTCGTCTCTCCCGGTATTGGGAGTTGATATCGCGCTGTGTCTAGGAGAGCCATTACACAAAGTCCCTGTCCAGGGAAAGCGAGATTTACTAGTAGTGTTTCCAGCAGTTTCTCAGGGTGTTCTGGGCTACACTCCGACATGACTTGTACCGCTATTAGGAGACTGACGTTTACCGCCCCCTAGGCCCGACATGCAATACTCTTAGAAGAACAGACCGGACTGTACGGAGATTGTCACATTCAGGCTCAGTAGGAGTTCGGATGGGTTCACTTCATCGATCTTCGTATCGATATCTAACTGGGGACTGTTATGTACGGCTAGTACCGCTTGCGGCCTGTGGTTAAACCCACTGCCGGCGTAGTTTCGTCTTTAGAGTCCCATACAGAGAGTTGTTCATCTTTGGACAAAACAGAGTAGAGGTCGTATGGTTTTACGACAGGGTTCGTTCACATATGCGTACTTATGCGTGTTCGGTGTTCGGGCAGACATTACTAGTGGGCTTTGGTTTAAACCAGATCCTAGTATTTGTTTGGGGATTGGTCTTGTCTCATTGTATTCGTGTTTCTTCGGAACACGAATGTGGGTACGTACGTACAGTTGACTGAGGCGGAGAGGGAGACACCTCATTAGGGTTTTTGACCATTGACCTGATCAAAACCCTAATGAGAATGAGAAATATGATTAATAATATTAATTAAGTAAAATTGTATCATGGTTAGAATTGGTTTGACCATTTGACTTGTTGACTTACTTTGACCTAGATATTTTTCTTTTTGTTTTTGTTAAGCATAAGATGCTTCTTGAAGCATCCTTAGCATTAAATATGAAATGATAGTGGTCAAATCAATTTACCATCATAATTTTCTTAATTATTATTATTATTATCATATATTTATCATATGAGAGCAAGGTTGATTTTTCATTCTATCATTCTCTTTCTCTCTCATAGTTAGCTCTCCTTCTTCCTCTCTCAAACCTTAAGTGTTTCATGTGTTGAAAATCATAAACTTTTGAGACTAAACCACCAAAACACCTCTCTACTCACTCTAGGGTTCTTAGTCTAGCAAGCCAAGCACTCTAGTTACTTCATTGTTGAGCTAGGAGCTCAAGGTAGAGGCCTTCGGGTGGATCTTTCTTTGGCAAAGAGAAGACGAAGGGGAGGAGCCGTCTACACCACTCAAAGGAGCACACAAGAAAAGAAAGCAACACAAGAAGAGAAGGAGTTCAAGCTTTTGATATAACCTCTTAACCTAGTAGTTAAAGCTCCTTGTATATTTGTTAGTTTTTGTTTAGCAAAGATCCTTCATGGTTAGTCTATGTTTCCTTGTGATAAAAATTTGATTTTTACTCTTTCCGCCTCCCCATAAGTACCGGGGTGGGTCACATAGACTTACACGTTTAAGCGATTCAAAAGCAGTCAAGCAATCCGAGTCAAAGTGAAAAGTTGTATTCTTGGCCAAGAGAAGAGTTAAGGGTCTAGCAATCTTGCTAAATGTCACACCCTGCTTCCCAATGTACGGGCAGAGAACGCGACGGGTCACACGACGTATTTACTCAGAAGTAAATACGCTAAGCGTATCTAAGAAATATAAAATAAAATGTACACAAGAGACAAGATGTAAATGAACAGCAACTTTATTTATTAACATTCTTTTTACAATACAATGAAAAGTAAATATATGGAATGAAAACAATGCCTAAACAATGGCCTAACAGAAATGTAAATGAAATGTAATGTATAAGTGAATCTAAAACTCCGGGTCTTCAGTAAACTGATCCAAGTCTTCGCTGCTGGGTTCGATCTCCAGTGTTTCCGAAACACCTGACGACATTCCAAAGAAGAAGAAAGAGAATGTCATCAGCGAACAATCCCTCGATAAGTCCCAAAAGTAAGAAGAGACAGAATAGACAGAAAGAGAGAGTAACTTTTAAAGTTGTATTATATTGTTAACGTTGTTGTTTGTAGTTTGGCACAGAAGAGACCAGTGTATACGAGAGGAGTCTCACTATCCCGGAGACTAAGGTATACGGAATACAAGGAACCGTTCAGCCACGGTACAACGGCAATGGAGATTCAGATTAGGTGTCTTGATTGCATCTTGTGCCACTTCTAACACTTTCCGTACCAATCTACCCCTTATAAGCCATGGTTGCAGTCACGGTACAGCCATGGCTGCAGCCACGGTACACGGTTCAGCCATGGTTGCAGTCTCGTGCCACTTCTAACACCTTCCGTACCAATCTACCCCTTATAAGCCCCGCGATGTCTTGATTGTATTGTTTGAATTGTTTTGTAATGTAAATTGTATAGATGGATGACTTACCGAAACCATGATATCAGTAATGGGACGGATATAATGGATGAACATGTAAATGGAGTATATCCATGGTTCGGTTTAATCAAGTTGTATAGATTAAATAGATTGAATAGATCGATTCATATTGAATTGTGGTTTTATACTTGAATCACATTCAAGTCAGATTGATTATATTTAGACTCAGTCTGAGTCAGACAATTAGAAAAGAAATTGAAGTCCTGAATTAGGTTTTGATGTTATCGGTAACTGCTGCACATGGACTGCAGGATTTATGTCTTTTTCCAAGACAAATACCGTATTGATAACACCTATTATAAGGTTGTCTACCTTAAATAGGCAAGCACCAATATCTCCGGCTCACTGAGGCTCAAGAGACTGGTCCCGTTTAAACCTATGTTTACTAGGGTCCTTATTGTAATTTAGTATAACTTGAGGGGGTTTTATTTAAAAATAGTTTTGGTATACTTTCAAAATACAGCTCAAATATTTAATTATCATCTTTAGAGTTTTTATAGATGTGTATATTACAATTGTGCAATTTGTAGTAAATAGAACCTAGTTTCATAATATGTGGTATTTTCTTGAAATGTTGTACTTGTGTTGTATTTGGATGGTATTTTCATGTAATAGGGATTCCTTTGTTTTAGAAAAACTTAGAATATTTATATAATTAAAATAGATATTTTAATAATAAATATATAGATATTTGTTTAAAATAATTTATTTATTTAAAATAATTTATTTATTTTCTTGTAGAAATCTCATTTTCTTAAGAAAAATGTATAAAAATTCCATCGAGATCAAATGCTTCTTGTGGAGGTCTGCATCTCGCTCTACTAAGCCCGAGAATGTGCGATAATCTGCACCATCCCGAACGGGGTCCCCAAAATGGGTTGTAGAGGTGCATTTGCATGGAAATTGTTAATACATATTTTTATAGAAAATGGTTTTTATAAGTTTAGGGTATTTATTTGTAAGGTCATATTTCCCGTATTCTATTGTCCCAAAATCAATCGTGCTATGATAGAGATGTGTGTTGTGATGAGGTAGGTCATTACCTCGTGAACTATTTAAAGGTATAGCAAGGAATAAAGGTTATAATGTCGAAATGAATAGTTTGTGGTATTTTTATGTAAAATGCGATAAATGTCACAAAATTGAATATTTTGATGTGGAACTTGTTTTATTGAGTTTTTTAAATATTTATTAAGTAACATATAAGAATATGGTTTTTATCTTGTTAAAGAAAAGTGTAGTTTTAAAAGAAAACCGAATCGGAAGTCGGACTAACTCCGCTTTCGTCGGTTTTAGAAATAAAACTTTTTAAAGATAAAGATGAGAGAGGGAATTGGGACTTACTGGCTTATAAGGTAGAGGGGAGAAAGAGGAAGAGTGGGGAAGCGCCGGTGCATCATTTCGTTGCCAAAAACTCCTCGTATCGTCGACGGAACTTCTTCGGAGCTTCGCCCTTTGTTAACTCCACTTGCACAATATAAAGACTTGGAAATTCTTGAGAGTTTTGGCAGAGATTTGTGAGTGGGTAGGGGTGATATGAAGGGTGGTATTTATAGGAAAAGTTAGGGTTTAGTGCAGTGAATGGTTGTATTAAAATTTGTAATAAAATAGGATTAAATGTGAATTTTATTGCTCTATGGAATAATTCAGAGTAAACAAGCAATGTGGGGTTAGTAGGGTAGGCCAAACATTGTAGGGGGTAAAATATAAGAGCATTTGGGACGGGAGAGACCGATGCCACCGGCCTCAATGCATGTGTCGCCGGCCTATTCCCGACGGATGGGGCTAGGTTTTGTTCCATGTGTCGGGGTTGGTTGGTATACTGCAGTGCACTCGTTTGTTTTATGTGTGACTCTTCAGTTTACGTGTTGTGCTCGTACAAACTCTTGGGCTTCTAAAAGTTTAAAAGAAAATTAAATAAAAAGATAATGCGGCTGATGGGATTCGATCACAGGGGCTACGTCATAGCAGTGCAAGGCTTTACCAATGTGCTACAAGTGCTTTCTTGCTGTTCTAAATTAGAACAAATACTTATAGCATTCTCAGGAATTGTAAATACCCCAATTGTACATTAACTTTAAATGAATTTTATTTACACCGAATTTGGAGTTGTTATAGTCTACCCTCCTTACAAAAATTCCGTCCTCGAAATTTATAATTTATTTTAAGGACTAATTTATAAATAAGTGAGGATATCTTGCACGCATCTCATCCTCCCTTTTCCATGTCAATTCTCCTGGTGTGTCTTTCCTCCACATCACTCGAACCAAGTTGACTTCCTTGTTCCAAAGTAACTTCACCTTTCTATCCAGGATCTCGACAGGTTGTTGCTCAAAGGATAAGTCTAGTTGTATAGTGAGTTCGGAGTGATCAAGTACATGGCTAGGGTCACTCACATACCTTCTGAGTTGGGATATGTGGAACACATTGTGCACTCCTTCCAATGAAGGTGAAAGTGCCAAGCGATAAGCCACTTCACCGACTTGTTCGAGTATGTTAAACGGTCCAATGTGCCTTGGACTAAGCTTTCCCCATCTTCCAAAACGAATCACTCCGCGGTTTGGAGATATCTTCAGAAATACGTGATCTCCCGGCTGGAACTCCAAATGACGGCGCTTTGCATCAACCCAGTTCTTCTGTCGATCTTGGGCTATGCGCATTCTTTCCCTTATAGTACGAACTACGTCGACAGTTGCTACTATTATCTCAAGTCCAAGGAGCTCTCTATCTCCGATGTCGTCCCAACTTAATGGTGATCGACACTTCCTTCCATAAAGCGCTGCAAAATGTGCCATTCCGATGCTTGCTTGGTAGTTGTTGTTGTATGAAAACTCCACAAGATGTTGGTGATCTTCCCACGATCCTCCGAAGTCTAGCATACATGCTCTAAGCATATCTTCCAAGATCTGAATAGTTCGCTCAGACTGACCATCAGTTTGTGGATGATAAGTTGTGCAGAAGTTCAGACTTGTTCCCAAGCTCGCATGCAGACTTTGCCAAAATTGTGATCGAAACCTGGTGTCATGATCGGAGACAATACAGACCGGTACTCCATGAAGTCTCACAATCTCCTGTATGAGTTCATGGGTATCAGAGATTGTACATATTTGAAGAGTTCAAAATCATACTTATATTCTTACATCCATGTACTTCTTTGCTAATGTCTCAGTTGATTGGCCAACTCGAAATGGGATGAAGTGAGTCAACTTCGTGAGTCGGTCCACAATAACCCATACAACATCGTTACCCTTTGTGCTGCGAGGGAGTGCAGTCACAAAATCTATTGTGATGTGTTGCCACTTTCATTCTGGGATAGGTAACAGTTGAAGTAATCCAGCAGTCCTGTGATGTTCAGTCTTTACTTGCTGACACACCAAGCATTTATCGACGCTTCTGGCTACTTCATGCTTCATTCCATGCAACCAGTAATTTTGACGCAGATCCTTGTACATCTTTGTACCACCAGGGTGTACTGAGTATGGAGAGCTGTGAGCTTTTTTCATTAACTCTTCCCGAACAGAACCTTTTGGTACACACAGACTGCTGCCGTATCTTAAAGATTCGTATTCATGAATGATGAAGTCTGTTCTGAGTCCATTCTCTACTTGTTCCTTAATCTTTTGCAACTTGGCATCACTTGCTTGAGCTGCTTTGATCTGATTGACAATGGTAGATTGAACTTGTAAATTCATCAAACTTGAAGCGTTACCTGGCATGACCATTTCAATCTCCATCTAATGCAAGTCTTGTTGAAGCTTCCACTGAGCGGTGAGATTCATTGCTAATGGTTGGCGACTAAGGGCATCTAGTACCACATTCACTTTCCCTGGATGATATTGCAGGTTGATGTCGAAGTCCGCCATGAGTTCTAACTATCGTCTCTGCCGCATATTAAGCTCTTTCTGAGTAAACACATATTTTAAACTCTTGTGATCTGTGTATATGTTCACTCGCTCACCAAGAAGATAATGGTGCCAAATCTTAAGAGCAAAGATAACGGCAGCCAATTCCAAATCATGCGTCGGATAATTGCGCTCATGAATCTTCAGCTGTCTTGAATCATAAGTCACAACCTTTCATGCTGATGTAGAACACATCCTAATCCCTTACCGGATGCATCACAATGCACTTCGAAACCTCCAGATTAATCTGGTATAACGAGAATAGGTGCTAATGTCAATCTTGACTTGAGTTCTACGAAAGCTTGCTTGCATGCTTCTGACCACACGAATTCTTCATCTTTACGAGTGAGCTTGGTCAGGGGTGTTACGTTCTTCGAAAATCCTTCAATGAACCTTTTGTAATATCCAGCTACACCCAAGAACCTTTGAATGTCCTTCGCTGACTTCGATGTTAGCCATTCGCTTACTGCTGAAACTTTCGCTGGATCCACAGAGATTCCTTCGCCCAATACAATATGTCCGAGGAAACCGACTTGATCTAGCCAAAACTCGCATTTGTTGTACTTGGTATATAGTTGATGTTGTCGTAGAGTTTCCAGGACAATTCTTAGGTGCTCGACATGTTCCTTCCGACTCTTAGAATACACCAGGATGTCGTTGATGAAGATGACAACGTACCTGTCTAGGTACTCCCGGAAAACTTGATTCATCAGGTTCATGAATATTGCTGGTGCGTTGGTCACTCCAAATGGCATCACAAGAAATTCGTAATGACCATAGCGAGTTCTGAATGTCGTTTTATGGATATCAGATTCCTTGACCTTCACCTGATGATAACCCGAACGAAAATCTAACTTGGAGAAAACACAAGATCCACTTAGCTGATCGAACAGACCGTCAATGCGCGAGAGTGGATACTTGTTCTTTATCGTTACTTCGTTCAGGGCTCTATAATCAATGCACATTTTGTATGAACCTTCCTTTTTCTTCATAAGTAGAACTGGAGATCCCCAACTCGAAGTGCTGGGACGAATCCATCCTTTCGCCAATAATTAGTCCAATTGAGTTCGGACCTCCTTCAAACCTTCCGGACTTAATCGATATGGTTCTTTGATCACCGGTTGTGCTCCAGGTACTAAATCAATGCTGATTTCAAGAGCTCGATCGGGAGGAAAACCTGATATATCATCAGGAAACATATTTTCGAACTCTCGAACCACTTCTGGCTTTGATCCTTCCTCCACTTGAATTGCCGCAATCACTGCCTTCTTTGGTTTCACCTTGTAAGTGCTTGGCTCCATGGTACGGTCTCCACTTTTGAAATAGAAGACCGGATGCTCTGGAATCTCGAATACTACCCTCCTTTGACGACAGTCGATGGTAGCATAGAATGTTTTGAGCCAATCCATACCTAGAACCACATCGAAGTTCGGTATGTCCAGCACATTGAAGTCAGCATAGAATTCTCTGCTGCAGACAACCGCTGGACACAGGCTGTATCCCATTTTTGCCTTTAGAACGTCGTTCCCTGAACATACATTCCAGCTGGATACAAGCTGTATGACTAGAATCGCATGAGTTCGGACGAACCATTGCGACATAAAGCAATGAGATGCTCCAGTATCGAATAGTGCTAGTGCAGGGAGTGAGGATACTAAGATTGTACCTAGGTTATGTGGGATATGTTTTAAGTATAAGGGAAAAGATATATAGGTATGTCTATGAACTGAAAGAGAGTTTGAAAGGGGAGTGTTACCATTTATGACTTGGCCGGTGGCTTCAGCATCTTCCTCGGTCATTGTGAAAGCATGTCGCCTCGGCACATTCCTCTTTACTGAAGAAGCATTCCTCTGTCCGTTCCTTGGTCCTTGAGGTGGGTTCCTTTGAGCTTGATGGAACTGACGAGGAGGAGGTGCAGTCGGTCCACGAGAAGGTGGAGCAGGTAGTGCAAGTCTCGGAGCAGGTGCCTGGATGGCTGGGTGCTGCGGGTAAGTGATTGCTGGCCTGGGTGCAACATATGGGTTGTGTCTACGAGGACAAGACCCAATGTCATGAGTAGCTAAGCCGCAGACTAAAAAAAGACGATTTGCTAGCCGGAAATCTTTCATCAGATGCCCTTCCTTCTTGCAATAGGTGCAAAAGGCTAAGCTAGGCCGGTTGTTTAGTACTCCCGGTCTCCTAGGCACAAAAGGTGGCCTTGAAAAGGCTCCTCTTGCCATCTGGTTGGCAGGACACTTCATCCCGGCAGACTGAGGTATGCCCCTCATCTTTACCACTGCTTCATATCGGCGGGCAGCTTTCAAAGCCAATTCATGAGTCGAGAAATCTCCTGTGGCTAATGCAGCCTAGATCTCCGGATCTAACCTTTGTTGGAATCGTCGGGATCAGATCTCATCCGTCGGTATCAAGTGTGCCGCGAATCTGTTAAGGTATTGTGTTAGCTGTGTAATATGTGATATTTTAAAATCAAAATATTGAGACGTATCTTACCGACTGAGCATGGTAAACTCAGTATCGTACTCATCCACTGATTTGGTCCACATTGAACCCTGTTGTAGGTGGATGAACTGTTGTTCCATGTCGAATCTGGCCGTCTCGGGGAAGTACTTTGCGTCGAACATATCACGGAAAGTCCTTTATTCGATCGGTTGGGTGAGACGACTTTCTTCCGCCTTCCACCAAACTCGTGCATTATCAGTGAGCAGCAGCTTTGCAACTCGAACCCAAGCAACCTCTGGCACTTGTGCTACTGCCAAGTCATCTTCAATACTCTGAGCCCATTACTCAGCTTCTAAGGGGCTCTCTTTTCCTGAAAACTGCTTGGGGTGCAAGGCCCTGAATTGTTTTACCCCAGTTGCTTCTACCTCGGGACGGTTCATCAAGATAGCAGTCTTTTGCTGCTGTCCCTCTAGGAGGCTACAGATCGCCTCAAACAGTACTGTCTGCTCATTGATCGGAGCAGCTACGGCTAGTGTAATTGGTAGAGGTGGTGGAGTGTTGTTGAAGTTGGTGCTAGTGTTGTTTGGGGAATCCATAACCTTGAAAGAAAAATATGGGTTAGGACGGATTCAAAATATATGAAATTGGAGGATTCAAGGAATATGAATTGTAAAGAATGTTTTCAGTTGCTGGTTCTTGTGTTATATTGCTTAGGTTTTCCACGCAGAGCTGACCTGTATTATCCATACAGAGCTGACCTGCATGGGCCACCAACAAAACCTGTCATGCCCCGCTTCCCAATGTACAGGCAGAGGACACGACGGGTCACGCGACGTATTTACTCAGAAGTAAATACGCTAAGCGTATCTAAGAAATATAAAATAAAATGTACACAAGAGACAAGATATAAATGAACAGCAACTTTATTTATTAACATTCTTTTTACAATACAATGAAAAGTAAATACATGGAATGAAAAACAATGCCTAAACAATGGCATAACAGAAATGTAAATGAAATGTAATGTACAAGTGAATCTAAAACTCCGGGTCTTCAGTAAACTGATCCAAGTCTTCGCTGCTGGGTTCGATCTCCAGTGTGTCCGAAACACCTGACGACATTCCAAAGAAGAAGAAAGAGAATGTCGTCAGCGAACAATCGCTCGGTAAGTCCCAAAAGTAAGAAGAGACAGAATAGACAAAAAGAGAGAGTAAATTTTAAAGTTGTATTATATTGTTAACGCTGTTATTTGTAACTTGGTACAAAAGAGGCCAGTGTATACGAGAGGAGTCTCACTATCCCGGAGACTAAGGTATACAGAATACAAGGAACCGTTCAGCCACGGTACAACGACAATGGAGATTCAGATTAGGTGTCTTATGGTTGCAGTCTCGTGCCACTTCTAACACCTTCCGTACCAATTTACCCCTTATAAACCCCACGATATCTTGATTGTATTGTTTGAATTGTTTTGTAATGTAAATTGTATAGATGGATGACTTGCCAAAACCATAATATCAGTAATGGGACGGATATAATAGATGAACATGTAAATGGAGTATATCCATGGTCCTGTTCGGTCAAGTTGTATAGATTAAATAGATTGAATAGATGAATTCATATTGAATTGTGATTTATACTTGAATCATATTCAAGTCAGATTGATTATCTTTAGACTCAGTCTGAGTCAGACAATTAGAAAAGAAATTGAAGTCCTGAATTAGGTTTTAATATTATCGGTAACTGGTGCACATGGACTGCAGGATTTGTGTCTTTTTCCAAGACAATTACCATATTGATAACACCTTTTTTTAGGTTGTCTACCTTAAATAGGCAAGCACCCATATCTCCGGCTCCCTGAGGCTCAAGAGACTGGTCTCGCTTTAACATATGTTTACTAGGGTCCTTATTGTAATTTAGTATAACTTGAGGGGGGTTTATGTAAAAATAGTTTTGGTATACTTTCAAAATATATCTCAAGTATTTAATTATCGTCTTTAAAGTTTTCATAGATGTGTATTTTACAATTGTGCAATTTCTAGTAAATAGAACATAGTTTCATAATATGTGGTGTTTTCTTGAAATGTTGTACTTTTGTTGTATTTGGATAGTATTTTCATGTAATAGGGATTCCTTTGTTTTAGAAAAACTTGGAATATTTATATAATTAAAATATATATTTTAATAATAAATATATAGATATTTATTTAAAATAATTTATTTATTTAAAATAATTTATTTATTTTTTTGTAGAAATCTCAGTTTCTTAAGAAAATGTATAATAATTCCATCGAGATCAAATGCTCCTTATGGAGGTTTGCATCTCGCTCTACTAAGTCCGAGGATATGTGATAATCCGCACCATCCCGATCGGAGTCCCCAAAATGGGTTGTAGAGACGCATTTGCATGGAAATTGTTAATACATATTTTTATAGAAAACGGTTTTTATAAGTTTAGGGTATTTATTTGTAAGGTCGTATTTCCCGTATTCTATTGTCCTAAAATTAATCGTGCTATGATAAAGATGTGTGTTATAATGAGGTAGGTCATTACCTCGTGAACTATTTAAAGGTATAGTAAGGAATAAAGGTTATAATGTCGAAATGAATAGTTTGTGGTATTTTTATGTAAAATGCGATAAATGTCACAAAAATAAATATTTTGATGTGGAACTTGTTTTATTGAGTTTTTTAATGTTTATTAAGCAACATATAAGAATATGGTTTTTATCTTGTTAAAAACAATGTAGTTTTAAAAGAAAACCGAATTGGAAGTCGGACTAACTCCGCTTCCGTCGGGTCTTAGAAATAAAACTTTTTAAAGATAAAGATGAGAGAGTGAATTGGGACTTACTGGCTTATAAGGTAGAGGGGAGAAAGAGAAAGAGTGGGGAAGTGTCGGTACATCGTTTCATTGCCGGAAACTCCTCATATCGTCGACGGAATTTCGTCGGAGTTTCGCCCTTTGTTAACTCCACTTGCACAATATAAAGACTTGGGAATTCTTATGTGTTTTAGCAGGGATTTATGAGTGGGTAGGGGTGGTATGATGGATGGTATTTATAGGAAAAGCTAAGGTTTAGTGTAGTGAATGGGTGTATTAAAATTTATAATAAAATATGATTAAATGTGAATTTTATTGCTCTATGGAATAATTCAGAGTAAACAAGCAATGTGGGATTAGTGGGGTAGGCCAAATGTTGTAGGGGGTAAAATATAAGAGCATTTGGGATGGGGGAGACCGACGCCGCCGGCCCCAATGCAAGTGTCGCCGGCCTATTCCCGACGGATGGGATGGGTTTTGTTCCACGTGTCGGGGTCGGTTGGTATACTGCAATGCACTCGTTTGTTTTATGTGTGACTCTTCAGTTTACGTGTCGTGCTCGTGCAAACTCTTGGGCTTCTAAAAGGTTAAAAGAGAATTAAATAAAAAGATAATGTGGCTGATGGGATTCGATAACATGGGCTACGTCATAGCAGTGCAAATCTTTACCAATGTGCTACAAATGCTTTCTTGCTGTTCTAAATCAGAACAAATACTTATAGCATTCACAGGAATTGTAAATACCCCAATTGTACATTAAGTTTAAATGAATTTTATGTACACCGAATTTGGAGTTGTTATACTAAAGTTCTTAATGAACCGTCTATAACAAACGGTATGGCCGAGAAAGGATCGTATATTTTTGACGCATTTGGGAGAAGGAAGGTTGGAAATGACTTCTATTTTAGCTTTGTCTACCTCAATTCCATTTCGTGAGATGATATGCCCTAAGACAATACCTCCTTGAACCATGAAATGGCATTTTTCCTAATTCAAAGTTAGATTCTTATCCTTACAGCGGGTAAGAACAGCATCAAGATGACGTAAGAATTTCTCGAAAGAATCCCCAAAGATGGAGAAATCGTCCATGAATATTTCCAGAAAATTCTCGACCATGTCAGAGAATATCCCCATCATACACCGCTGAAATATAGCGGGAGTATTGCATAACCCAAAGGGCATGCGTCTATAAGTGAAAGTACCGAAAGGACAAGTAAAAGTTGGCTTATCTTGATCCTTATCGGCGATAGGAATCTGGTTTTAGCCTGAGTAACCGTCCAAGAAACAGTAGAACTCATGTCTATTTAAGTGTTCCAATATCTGGTCAATGAAGGGTAGAGGGAAGTGATCTTTCCTCGTCGTGGCATTGAATTTTCTATAATCAATATATACCCGCCATCCAGTTTGGGTGCGAGTTGGAATCAACTCATTTGCCTCGTTAGGTATGGCCGTGATGCCAGACTTTTTAGGGACAACGTGAATAGGAATCACCTACTGGATATCTAATATTGGGTTAATTATACCACTATCTAAGCATTTGATGATTTCCTTCTTCATCGCCTCTTTCATGACAGAATTCAACCGTCTTTGTAGGTCACAGGCTGGTTTGGCTTCATCCATCATATGTATATGATGTTCAACAATCAAGGAGATAATCCCTTTGATGTCTGCCATTGTCCAACCGAAAACTTACCGATTTGATTTCAAGATAGATAGAAGAGCTTTCTCTTGCTCTAAAGCTAAAGAAACTGAGATGATGAAGGGAAAAGACTCATTCTCACATAAATATGCATACTTAAGATGAGATGGCAGCGCCTTGAGTTCAAGTGTCGGCGGAAAGACGATAGAAGGTAGGGTAAGGGATCGATGCTCGGACTCCATAAGAGGTTCATAGCTAGCGTAAGAGACTGATTCGGATAGCTCAACTAACTCGTCAGAAAAGTCAAAAGATTCGAATTCAGGGGGTGACTCGTTGACAGAAGGGTCCCGTGAATCAAAATCATTAAGGAAAGTGAACCCTTCGTATTCACTATTCATGTAAGAAGCAGCGGGATCAAATAATAAGGCATTAGTGGCGTCGAGATCATTGTCGTAGAACAAAAACTCCTCAAATTTACAACTGTCAGGAGCTATCTCGTGGAAGAAACATATATCTATCATATGAGAAAAAGGTTCGGAGGGTTGACTTCCTACCCTGAAAATGTTAAGTTCAATTGCCATTTTCCCAAAAGATAGGTTCATGGAACTGTTACAACAATTGATTACCGCATTTGAGGTTGTGATAAATGGTTGACCAAGAATCACCAAGATTTGGTTCCGTGGATTTGCTACAGGATGTGTATCTAAAACTATAAAATCCATAGGGAATATAAATTCCACGACTTTAATCAACACGTCCTCTAGCTCCCCCATAGGGTAGGTGATAGATCGATCGGCCATTTGAAGAGTACGGTGCGTAGGTTTCAACTCTCCTATACCTAATTGCTCATAAACAGAATAAGAGAGCAAGTTAACACTAGCACAAAGATCGAGAAGAGCGTGATTGATATTTTTACCCCTAATAGTTATAGAAATTGTCAGACAATCAGGGTCCTTATGTTTCTTGGGCAAATTTTAGGTATGAGCATCACTCACATTACTCGCTAAGAAAACTTTTTTAGGTACTTGAGTTTTCCTTTTCTTAGTCTGCAAGTCCTTAAGAATTTTTGCATAGGATGGAACTTATTGGATAGCATCTAAGAGAGGAATATTAATGTTAACTTACTTAAACATTTCCACAACCTTCTCCATCTGTGGACTTGGTTTGTTGGGCCTCGACCGGTTTGGGAAAGGAGCTTTATTAGAAGGGGTTGGGACCAACACTTGGGGAGAAGTTTGTGGAGATATAATGGATCCCAAAACTGGAGTTGCGGTAGCGTGAGAGGGTAATCATTTCAAAGCAGTGGACTGAGAGTTCGAGCCCAGTGAAGAACGAAGAATGGGCTCGGAAGAAGATGATTGATTAGAAGAAGTAGTAGTAGAAGTAGTAGCCGGGGTGTCATCGAAGTCATCAACTTGTTCTCCAATATGATTGTCCAGCATTCTTCCCGATCTCAACGTAGTTACGGCACTCACATTATGATTTTATTGGTTAAGAATAGCGTTAGCGTTTTGTGGGTGCCGGGATTTGGTAGAGGTTGATGGAAGTTTCCCTTTCTCTCTTTCACTCATCGTTGCGTTTAACTGTGCAATTTGTGCTTCGATAGATTTGATACTTTCACCGTGGAAGCAGTGCGTTGTACTAACGTTTGAATAGAAGAAGTTAAACTAGCCGACGTTTGCGCTGATTGTTTAATAAAATCTTCTAAACTTCTCTCGAGTGCAGAGACTTTGTTGATACTGGCAGGAGGAACATTATTTTTTGGTTGGAAAGAATTGTTATAAGGGGCAAAGTTGTTGGCCAGATTTTGGAATAGTTGCGGTTGAAAGGCCTGCTGAATTTGTTGTGGTGGTTGTTGTTGTTGTTGTGGAGGAAGTTTTTGGTACTTGTTTTGACTTTGGAATTGATTTTGATTTTGGTTTTGAGTTTTGTTTTGGTTCCAAGCAAAATTAGGATGATTCCTCCATCCCGGGTTATATATGGATGAATAAGGATCGTTTCTAGGTTGTTGCTAAAAAGCAGCACTGCTTTGTTCCTGACCTTGAGGCGGAAGATTCAAAGGACATTCTTGGTTAAATGTGATGAGTCAAAATAGCAACCACACACAGTTTTGGGGAGAGAAACTTGGTTTAAGAAGGCTGAAGAGAATTTGCTCTCAATAGCTTTGAGTTTCTTTTACATCATAGCCATTTCGGCTTTCATTGCAATGGAAGTATCGAGCTGATGGATACCTTCCCTAAATGAAGATCAATATGATGTTGTCGATCTTATTCTCTCCCACTGTAGTGTTTGTTCGGCGAGATCTTCAAGAAATTGGCACGCCTCCTCATCGGATTTTGACACGAAATGACATTGACAAATAGTTTCTAGTATTTATTTTATCGCTGGATGAACACCCTCATACATAATTTGTCAAAGTTACCATTTTTCGAATCCATGATGAGGGAATTGGACAAGGAGACTTTTGAACCTTTCAAAGCATTTCGAAAAGGGTTCATTGGAAAGTTGGGCAAACTGGTTGATCCCACTCCTAATGCGGGCAGTCTTATGATTAGGATAAAAAAAATTTAAGGAATTCCTTAACAAATTCATCCCAATTGGTGATGAAATGTGAGAAGGTGCTATAAAGCCACTTCTGTGCGAGATTGCACAAGGTAAAAGGGAGAATACATAATTGCATAGTATCCCCCGAAAGTTGGGTAGTGCTCATCATTGCACATAAGTTTTGAAATTTGGTTATAAAAAAGTAGGCATCCTCAGATTCAACCCCGTGAAATTTAGGCAACAAGTTGATGAGGTGGGGTTTAATTTTGAAGTTATCCCCATTGTCTGGTGGAAGAAACAGACACATAGGAAGGGGTCTGCGTATGGGGTAGTATCGGTCTTGGAGAGCGATGCGTGGTGGATTTTGAATTTGCGCACCTAGAGGTGATGGCATCTTGGTGTTGTTAAAACCCGATGGAGATCCGTCCATCTCGGGAGACGTGGTAGGTGGAGAAGAAAAAGAAGGTGAAGAAGTATCAACCTCGGAGTCGACAGCGAAAACGCAGACTAAACGGACGCTAGAATCCTGTGCCCAACCGAACATGCACTAAGCGGGTTTAGTGCACGTGGTAGCGTATGAGAAAGTGGTGAGAAGAATTTTAAAAATGCTTTAGTTTGACAAGAATGACTGATGCAAAACTTGACTCAACCAATCACAAAATGCACAAACAGTCCCTAAAGTTAGGGTCACCTAGGTCAAATCACTAGACCGCTCCTAGACTTCCAAAGGAAAAGACGTAGGATAAATCCTCTATCACCTTTTTATCAATCTTGCAGCCAGGTAAATGTCAAGTAAGTGGGAGGTATCCGCTATACGAATTACCAAAATAGCGGGCCTAATTAAGTAAACCGCTTTCCTTAGTCACACTTACCTTAGACACCACAAGAAAAATACGGATAAGCAATAGATTACCTACGACCCTCTCTTGTCCTAATTGAGCGCGATTGTCCTTAGAGACTTGGTCTAGATATTTTTTATTAATATAGGGTGATGCGTATGCTTGTTTATAAGTTTTGGGGTTTAGGAAGAGTAATGAACTCTCCACCCAATCTGAATTTGGGTTTCTTGCCCCTTAATGTCCGTTTTAAATATACAAAATAATCCAAAATATAAAACACACAAAAAGATTTTTTTATTTTTATTTTTAGCGGCGCTGTTTGCAAAGAATCTTGTAAGTAGAAACAGTTTATTGGAGCTTCAGAGGAGAGAGGAAAAAGAGAAAATGATACCAGAAAAATTTGGGGCCCTGAATCAACTATATGGCCACAGTTCAGCCGCCAAAGTCGCTCTTTCGCCGCGGTTCCACCACGTATTAGTGAGATCTTGTCTCCAAATCTTAGCATTGAACACCACTGCTCCTCTGCTCCTATTTGACAATCTCTGAATATCTGTTGGTTCGCTCCAAGTGCTCTAGATTTCTTGCAAAACTCGCACAAGAATCGTTTAAAATACAAGATGCGGTTTTTTTTAATTTGTTTTTTTTAAAAAAAATAAACCCGAATAACAAGAAAAATATTACTACCGTTTCCTCGGCAACGGCGCCATTTAATTGATGTGAAAAATTGAATTTTTGTATTTCCTAGTTACCGCAGTCAATAACGGTGTTTCCCCCAATAAAAGAGCAAACCTCTGTTCAAAATTTGAACTAAGGCAGCGCCTCACATGCAAAGCACGATGGCGCCAGCGCCCAGATTTAAAAACTCTGAGGCAGCGCCAAGAGTTAAACACTCTGAGGCAGCGCCTCACGTGCAAAGCATGAGGGCGCTGGCCCCAGAAATAAAAGTTCTCTGCCGTTGGATCAAAGATCCAATGGTGATTAAAAATCACCAAGATATAGAATTAAATTCTGATTGAGGAAATACTCCTCAAATCTTTCTAAACAAGAAAAATTGTGCTCTGTAAACCAGAGCACCGTTGAATCAAAGATCCAATGGTGATTAAAAATCATCAAGATACAGAATTAAATTCTGATTGAGGAAAAACTCCTCAAATCTTTCTAAATAAGAAAGATTGTGCTCTGTAAATCAGAGCACACTTGGATCAAAGATCCAATGGTGATTAAAAATCACTAAGATACAGAATAAGCTCTGTATGGAAAAATATTTTCCCAATCTTGTTAAAAACAAGAAAAATGTCTTCTGTAAAACAAAAGTCCTTGGATCAAAGATCCGACGATGGATAAATTCCCCAAATCAATTAAGAAATCTCTCAATAAGAGATTTCCTTAACTGAATCAACAAATCAGCCTCTCATATATAAAGGACCCAAGACTTCAAGTCTTGTAGAGAGAAACCCCCCGCCCCCATAAACATCGATCTCAAAGAGAAGAGCAAAAAAAAAAAGAGAGAGAAAGCTTTAAGAAGAAGAATTTTCTTCAAGGTAAATAAAATAGAGATCAGAGTATCTCAAGGGTTTAACCCTCATAAAAAGAACATAGTTCTTTCCTCGGATCAGAGATCCATGAGACAAGTCTCCCCCAAATAAGAATTTAATTCTTATAGGGATGAATTTGTTCTTAGGGATCAAAGATCTAAGGAAGAACAGAGAATTGAACCCTTCAGAAAATAATACACAAGAAAAAACCAGCGCCAAGCGCTACTCAATAAAAAAGTGCTTGGCACTCAATGGTTGGCGCTCAGCGCCAAGCGTCCCACGTGCTCCTCACGTGGGCGCTGCTCAATAAAAGAGTACTTAGCACTTAATGGTTGGCGCTCAGTGCCAAGCGCCTCACGTGCTCCTCACGTAGGGAGCTGCTCAATAAAAGAGTGCTTAGCATTCAATGGTTGGCGCTCAGTGCCAAGCGCCTCACATGCCACTCACGTGGGCGCTGCTCAATAAAGAGTGCTTAACACTCAATGGTTGGCGCCAAGCGCTACACGTGACTCTCACGTGGGCGCTACTTGACATAGAGTGCTCTACACTCATCACGCAGAGCCCAGCGCCATAAAGAGTGTTCAACACTCACAAAAAACAAAAGAAAAAGAAATAAAGTCAGAACCCACATAAATGTTTAGCATTATGTGCACCGAGAAAGGACTGTGTCCTAGTAAGTGTCTAACACTTTATTGAAATAGGAAACGACAAAGACTAAGTGGGCTGAGCTCAAGTTGGCCAAACTCCTAATCAACCGAGCCCATATGCTCTTCATTTTTCTAAACTGGTCTTAGTCCTAAATAAGACCACCAATCTTTTGATGAATATCCATTGGTTCAAGGGTACATCTCTCCACACCTCTGATACATGTCGTTGTAATTCTTCAACGTCTTCAGAGAGGTGGAGGGTCCCAATAACCAATAACTCTTGGTATACCCCCAAACCAACAAACCATAAACCCTTCGGACCGCAACGTCCCTAAAAACTAAATTCTACGGACCATAATGTCTCTAAACTAAATTCCATGACGTAACGTCTTTAAACTAAACCCTTTAGACCGTAACGTCCCTAAACTAAACTCTATGGACTATGATGTCCTTAAACTCTATGGACTATGATGTCCTTAAACCCAATAGATCGCAACGTCCTTAAACTAAACTCCATAGACTATGATGTCCTTAAACCTAATGGACCGTAATGTCCCTAAACTAAAACGATAGAGCCCAAACGCTCTTTCGTTGGATCAAAAATGATCTTGAACCCCCGTTAAGTAGATCTTAGTCTAAAACTTAGACTAACGTATCCTTAACAAACATTTAAGTTGATCTTAATCTCAAACGAGGTTAACGATCCTTAAATCAACCAAACCTAAATCTAAGAAAATACGGATTTGGACTGATTCCCGCCCTATGGGCGACAACATAAATTAGTCTCCGTATACAATCCACGGGCAACCAAAAATAAAACAAACACACACGACACGAAGTGAACATCTGGAGCAGCAGAAAGTGGTTATCGCTATGCAGTAACGTAATTAACTGCAGGGGATTGCGCCTGCAGGGAAGAGCGTCCCAACAATCAAAAAACCCTCACAAATGAGGGGGAATCTGACGAAGTCTGCTACAACGGCCGCATCCATCCAAACCTCTGATACACGGTGCTATAATTCAACTTGGTATCTTCGTAGAGGTGGACGGATAAATCCAAATAACATCTGCCCCCAAAATTCAGGCCAGACGTCCCAACGTCCCGGTCGCGTTTTTCGGCGATGAACAAACGGTGTTGCAAATAGCTAGCCTATAGTGAGAACGGGTCGTCTACAGGGAAATAGTAAACTATTTTTTTTAGACGAGTTAATAGAAAAGGATTTGAGAAATTTATTATAAAGCTATGTTTTAAGATCTCTTACGAAAATTAAGAAGTTTCTTTTATTTGCATCATCACTTCAAAATTAATGAGAAAAAGGAAGAAAGAAGATAAAATAAAAAAAACAATTAAATTTAACTACTAAAATTAAATGCGAAGAAATAAATTACAGAAAAGTAAAAAGACAAGAAATAAAAATTACTCTACTTTTTATTAAGAAAATTTTGCATTACAGAATTTAATTAAGTAAAAGTGCTGAAAAACTAAAAACCCTAGATAGATAACCATAGATTGCTGCTCGGTCCTTTAGATAGGCTCTGGAACTTGAAATCCTAGACGTCATCTCAATATATGTGAAAAGACTATCATGCCCCTGAAATTTCACATCGAACGGCCATGATTGAACCGCGGAACAGCCTCCAAAAGCCTTCTTCGGCCGCTGAATCGCCACCATATGGTGAGATTGCATCTTCAGATATTTTTAGTTGCGAGAATTTTCAATTTGCTCCTAAATTTGGCAGATTTGGTTTGCTAACTTGATTTGATTTGATCTCCTACTCATGTTTATAGACCTGAACTGATTTGTTGTTTTAATACCTGCATAATATCTTAAATCAAATTATTAGTAGTATTTATCTTATTTGAGATAATATTTCAACCAATTTCCACACAATTAAATTACTTAATGGTTAAGAAATTCAAGGATATTTGATATGATATGATATGCACATCTTAATAATAATGATTAAGAATCATATGAATATTTTATTTAAATATGACATGCATATATTACACCCAATTATATTAATTATAAGTTAAGAAACATATGAAAAAATCTTTTTACATATAAACCCACATATGTTCTTAAATTACAAATAGCACCTTTTAGTAATTAATAATAATAGGGAAAATGACCTTACAAATGTGCAATAAATATGACTGATCAGGCGGCTAAGCAGCTTCCGCTCGGCCCATCCGCAGCGGGTAGCTTCCTGCCCGACAACGCTGTGGATCCAAAGCCCTCATCATGAGTCAGCCAAGCAGCTTCCTGCTCGGCCCATCCACAGCGAGTAACTTCCTGCCCGACAACACTGTAGATCCAAAGCCCTCACCATGAAGCGGCGAAGTGGCTTCCTGCTCGGCCCATCCACAGCGGGTAGCTTCCTGCCCGACAACGCTGTGGAGCCAAAGCCCTCACCATGAGGCGGCCAAGAAGCTTCCTGCTCGGTCCATCTGCAACAGGTAGCTTTCTGCCCGACAACACTGTGGATCCAAAGCCTTCATTATGAGGCGGCCAAGCAGCTTCCTGCTCGGCCTATCTGCAGCAGGTAGCTTCCTGCCTGACAACGCTATGGATTTAAAGCCCTCGTTGCGAGGCCGACGGTCGACTTCCTGCTGAACCTTAACGGCGGAACCTGAAACCACACGTCAAAGTCAGTAAGCCGACCGTACCCGGGTGCGAAGTAGATAAGCTCACCCAAGAAGATAAAGCTCGGATTTGGTTGAAAACCGGCGCAACTCCAACCCCACTCGGATCCGAGGGAGCGACCGTGCTAAGCTCCACTAAGGCCTATTTCTACTTGGTATCCGTATTTGGTGTTCTCTCGGTCTACGTCGCCTCGATTACGGGACGAGGAGGGACACCGGTCAATTTCTACTTAGCATCCGTGATTGGTGTTCACTCGGTCTACGTCGCCTCGACTCCGGGGAGAGGAAAGACACCGGTAGATTTCTACTCGGTATCCGTGTTTGGTGTTCGCTCGGTCTACGTCACCTCGACTCCGGGGCGTCGAGGGACGCTGGTTTATCCATACTTGTGAAATAAATAAGGATGAAAACATTACAGCCATGCACATTAAGGACGAGCTAAAAATACTTTATTGACGTTCCAAATTATGTACAAGGTATTATAAGCTCCTTAGCTTTACAAAAAGCCCGAAAGCCTACGAAATAAAAACTATTATAGCAAAAATAAAAGAAGAAAAGGAGGGATAGGGAGCAGTAAGGACGGCGACTTCAAGTCGCCTTCTCAGCCGGGGCTTCCACACCGTCCGCCTGCTCGGCCGATCCGCCAGGAGCCTCGACCGCAGCCGCCTGCTCGACACCTCCGACCGCAACCTCGCATCCACCCGCCAGCTTGACGCTGCAACCAGGGGGTCCTTCCTCCGCATGGGGATATCATGCTCGAAACTCCCGGTCGTCAAAACCGGGCATTGCTTCCTTAATGGCGTCAAGGCATTGTGCCACCCGACGACCGCAGAATCGGTAAGGTCAACATAAAATTGGTCGGATGCCTTGTGTAACGACTCTGAAATCCCTGTACAAAAATTTCTTGTTTATTGTATAGAAAATGGTATTTCAACCTGTATAGGAGTTATAAGTTATTTTTGTTCAATAAAAACAAGAAGCAATTTATAGCTCACTAGTAAAGCCTCTACACTACTGTGACATAGTCTCTGTGTTCGAATCTCATCAGACCCAATTATTTTTTAAGATTTTCTTTTTAATTTTCGAAAGCACAAGAGTTGCACGTGCAATACACGGAGAAACGAAAAGTTTCAGAAAAATCAAACATGCACAAAAAGGAGTAAACCCTGACTAAACTACGTGGCACGAATCTCGAGGCGATTGCCCAAGATCCGACCGCCCATTCTTGGCATTTGGCCGGCGCCGACGGTTGGGATAGCTCTAAACGACTCCGTGCTTTGCACACACCCCACTTCATCTCCCCTCAACTCCTCTGCACTGTTTGATTTCCCTGCAATTAAACAGTGGCCTTTAAATTCATCATTCAACACCATTTTAATTCTTTTAATCCAAATTTTTAATTCCCAAATCCTAAATTCTTCACTATAAATACCATCTCATATCTTAACTCCCCTCTATTCTGAAAATTCCTATCAAAATTATCCCAAAAGTTCTAAGTGCAAGTGGAGTCAGGTGGAGTTAGCAACCAAGCTCTTTTCGACGAAGATCGAAGACGTTTATGGAGTTTCCGTGACGCCACAGAACCCCCCTCTCTTCTTTAACCCCTTCCTAACGACACACAATGAGCAATGTTTACCGCCGAAAACGGGAAGACAAACGTCTTGCCTGAATTTGGGGGCAGATGCTATTTGGGTTTATCCGTCCACCTCTCTGAAGATGCCAAGTTGATTTATGGCACCGTGCATCGAAGGTTTGGACGGATGCGGTTGTTGTAGCAGACTTCATCGGATTCCCCCTCGTTTGCGAGGGTTTTTTGATTGTGGGGACGCTCTTCCCTGCAGGCGCAAGCCTCTGCAGTTAATTACGCTACCACATCGCGGTAACCACTTTCTCCTGCTCCAGAAGGTCACTTCGTGTTTTGTGTGTTTGTTTTATTTTTGGTTGCCCGTGGATTGTATACGAAGACTAATTTATGTTGTCGCCCGTTGGGCATGGATTAGTCCAAATCCGTATCTTTTTAGATTTGGGTTTGGTTTGATTTAAGGATCGTTAATCTCATTTGGAATTAAAATCAACTTAAATGTTTGTTGAGAATACGTTAGTCTAATTTTAGACTAAGATCTACTCAATAGGATTTTTGGGATCATTCAGACCCAACAAAAGAGCATTTGGGCTCTATTGTTCTAGTTTAAGGACGTTACGGTCCGTAGTTTAAGGACGTTGCGGTCCATAACTAGTTTAAGAACGTTGCGATCCAAGGAGTTGTTAGTTGTCGGAACCCGTCACCTCTCTAAAGACGTTGAAGAATTACAACGACATATATCAGAGGTGTGGGGAGATGTACCCTGGAACCAATGAATATTCGTCAGAAGCTCGGTAGTCCCCAACCACTTAGTTCTAAGCACTCTTTATTGAGCAGTGCCCATGTGAGGGGCACGTGAGGTGCTTGGCGCTAATTTTTTTCGTGTATTATGTTCTGAAGAGTTAAATTCTCTGTTCTTCTCTGGATCTTCGATCCCCAAGAACAAATTCATCCCCATGAGAATTAAATTCTCATTTGTGGGAGACTTGTCTCATGGATCTCAGATCCAGGAAAAGAACTATGTTATTTTATGAGGGTTAAACCCATAAATATGCAGATGAGATGATCTGATCTCAATTACTTTTTTTACCTTGAAGAAAGTTCTTTTTCTTTCTTCTCTTTTAAAACTTTCTTTTTTTTTTGCTTGCTTTTCTTTTTGAACTTGAAGTTTATGGGGGGGTTCCGCCGTACAAGACTTGAAATCTTGGGTCCTTTATATAGCGGAGGCAAGTTTGTTGATTTAGTTAAAAAAATCTCTCATTGAGAGATCCTTAATTGATTTGGGGATTTTATCCACCGTTGGATGTTTGATCCAAGGACTTCTGTTTTACAGAAGATATTTTTTTGGGAAAATATTTTCCCATACATAGCTTATTCTGTAGCTTGGTGATTTTTAATCACCATTGGATTTTTAATCCAACGGTGCTCTGTTTATAGAGAATGGTATTTCTCGTTTAGAAAGATTTGAGAAATATTTCCTCAACAGAATTTAATTCTGTATTTTGATAATTTATCATCTCCGTTGGATCTTTGATCCAATGGAAGAGGACTTTTAGTTCTAGCGCCGGCGCTCTCGTGCAAGGAACGTGAGGCGCTCCCTCAGAGTTTTTAACTCTTGGTGCTGGCGCTCTCGTGCAAGGCACGTGAGAAGCTGCCTCAGAGTTTTTAACTCTTGGCGCTGGCGTCCTTGCGCAAGGCACGTGATGCACCGCCTCAGAGTTTTTTAACTCTTGGCGCTGGCGCCCTCGTGCAAGGCCCGTGAGGCGCTGCCTCAGAGTTTTTTTAACTCCTGGCGCCGGCGCCCTCGTGCAAGGAACGTAAGGCGCTGCCTCAGAGTTTTTTAACTTTTAACGTTGGCGCCCTCGTGCAAGGCACGTGAGGCGCTGCCTCGGAATTTTTAACTCTTGGCGCTGGCGCCCTCGTGCAAGGCACGTGAGGTGCTGCCTCTTTCAAATTTTGAACAGAGCTTTGCTCTTTTATTGAGGGGAAACAAATACCCCCCTACCGTTGTGCTCACGTGGCATACACGTAAGTGCAGCGGTGGCGGCTTTTCCACCGTTAGATCTTCTTGGAAGTTGAGTCGTCTTCCTATGCCTATAAGTAGGGCCTTTGGCCCTTGAGATGACTGTTGTGCATCTTCTCTTATTCTTCTTTTTTTCTGAGAATTTAATTCTCCTTTCAGAGCTTAGATCTCTGCCCAAAGAAATCTCTTTTTAGAGTTAGACTCTGCCCAAAATTTTGGTAAGGATCATAATTGAACCCATTAAACAGAGCTTTGCTCTTCTTAGATCACAGATCTTAAAAATGTTTTTTAGGGTTTCTTAACCCGTTAATGAAGAACTCTTAGAGTTTCTAGTATTTTTCTTTCAGATCTTTAAAGATCTTAGGGTTTTACCTTATTAAAAAGTTTTGCTTTTGAAGGTTCTGGTAGATTGTACCATTGCTTTCACAGAGCATAGCTCTTTAGAAATTTTTGGGGAATTTTATTCCCCTCTTAATTAAATTTGACAGATATGATTTCTGTCTGCAGAGCACTGCTCTCGAGAGAGTTCAACTCCTTAGCCCAATGAATTTCTCATTAAATGAGAATCCTTTTAGGATTCCATCCTTAATGAGTGACTGCCTCATCAATGTTGGGCCGTCATCTTGATCTTATTTTAGACTCTAAGAATCTTGATTTTTAATTGCTAATCTTTTATTGAATTTTCTTTCCATATACTATGGATGTTTATCTGTATGATCTTGACGAGATTATCTCCTTTGAAGACATTCACGTCCAAGGCCGCTGTCAAGACCAGGAGTTTACGGATGCCCAATGCGCTGAAGTGATGCGTCACATTGATGAACATAATGGTTGACTACTCCCCCGTCGCTCCGCTCTTTTGAAAATTATCGTGGGAGCGATTTAGGAAGCACTTCCTGAATTTAACGAGGCCATGCCGCTTGAGGTGCTTGATGATGCCGAAGACAAGGTGCACTCAGTATATCTGATGGGCCTGATCTCGAAGAGGCGGCGAGATGATCTTGTCGATATTTTGCATCTGGTCTTCCAACAGTCGGCGATAATCTCCGCCTACCAGAGGACGGACGATATCAGCGGGAATCCCGACGCTTGCATTCGTGAGAAAATGCATAAGAAAATAGTCAGAGAAGCCAGAAACATTTTGCTCGGACTTGCTTCTGAATTCTTAAATCCATGCCCAGGATTCAGTGTCTTTCCCCTGTAAACATTTTAATGATATTTTGTTTTGTTATTGCCACTGATGTATAAATTTTCTCAAGTACGAATGGCAAAATTTCCCTTTCTTTTATACCTCTGCTCATAGGTACCTCATGTGAAGTAGTAATTACTCATATATAAAATGACGGGGCCCTCGTGTTATACGTGCGAGGCACGTGAGGCGCTGCCTCAGAGTTTTTAACTCTCGGCGCCGGCGCCCTCATGCAAAGCACGTGAGGCGCTGCCTCATTACTATAAGGCACGTGAGGCACTGCCTCGTTACTGAAGCTGTCTTTTCACCTTCTTTCTCTGTTTCCTATGGGTCAACTATCTTGTTCCCCATGCCCCATTTTCCGGCCTTGGAAATAGTTCCACTGTGCACCAAATTTTCCATGCGTTGATTTGAACATTCTCTTTATAACCCGAAACTATGCTTTCCTTCTTCTCTTCAAAAAGAAACCCATTTTTATTAACAGAACTCAAACAAGCCAAGAGCTATGGCCTGCAATCATCCTCACTCTTGTCGACAACCATGGGAGGTGCCCATCAAGGAAAGGATGCCTCGCTTTGCTGCACGGCTGGTAGACCCTCTTCTTATCAATGCTCAGTGTGACGCGGTGATGTATGAGCTCCTGACTCGTAGGGGCTTTCCTCTTCCTATGGGCTCCATTTAGCTCCAGATGATCTTTCTATCCGTGCTTGCTAACATCCCTCCTCATCCGGCAAAGATGACTCCGGCGATCCTCGATGCGGCGGAGGATAAGATCGAGTTCTTTCATGAGGCGCGTTTGATTACCCCATCTTTGAAGGACCGATCAGTTCAGCTGCTAAGCCAAATACGGGCTATCATGTCCGTTTTCGCTGATGAGCATGGTGCTAATCGATGGGGAGCAATTTCTCATGAAGACCGCTGCTTCAACATAGTGGAGAGGGCAGAGAGGGAATTAGAGAACTTTGTATTTTGTTTTCTCAACTCCCGTGTCTCTGATCCCATATTTGGTGATCTCTTCCCCGTAGAGTAGTATGTTTACATCAATGTATTTCTTTTATTATTGACTGTTGAATGTTTCTTATTGAATGCTTCCTTTTCATCGCATATTCATACATGTATCTCGCCTCTGTGCATGAGCTTTATACTTTACCCTTAGAGATTTTTGCTAAGTGTGAGCGCCATTATAGTGTCGTACATAAATCAGCACGTTTTGGACACCATTTCCATTGAATCAGGCACGCCGTCATGAATGAATGCTTAGTGAGGCATGAACCTAAGTCTCTCCTCACTACCTTGCACAGTACATGATTGGTGCTCGTGGGTTGCGCCTTTCTGTCTTGACTGGAGGTGAAATAATCTATATACTCATTCCGGAGTTTGCTTAGTTTACCTTCCAAGTTGATATTCGACCATAATTTTTTTGCAGCAATTGTACCTTCTCCAGCTCTTTTTGAGTCTCACATTCCAATGCCCGCAGGGCCCTTCGCTAAACGCATATCTTCCAGGGGAGTTGCAAACAGCCGGTGAATGTTGAGCGAATTCATTGAAGATCTTAATGCCGAGGCCCTTACTTCTACTACGGATTTTGCCGTTGAGGTTAATCCAATGCTGGCGACAATCGTGAACTTCCATGATGAAGATCTCGTCAGCTCTTGGGTCGCTTACTGCAGAAAGGTCGAGGATTGCTTGCACGAGATTGAGCTCAAGCATCCCGCTCCTGAAGTATTGGCTTCGAACTCCCAGCAAGTTGTGTAGGTCGAGTATAGTGTTCCTTTCATTCGCTATTTTGAACAAGAGATGACCCTGAGATGAAAGGAACATAACGTGGCTTCCAGCGAATCTGTCCAACTGCGCGCCCAGATTGAAGCGAATGCTGCACAGCTAAAAGATGTTTCTGACAATCTCCAGAGATGTATTTCAGATGGGTTGACGCTGAGGCGGACACTTGATTTTACCGAGCGAGTCATGCGGATTGAGAAGCTGCCATGCTAGAAACCGATGAAAAGATTTCATCCTGTTTGCGACAACGGGCTCAAGTTGAAGCAGAGTTGACCGCGGCGGCTGCTCACGAGAAAGGATTGAGAGGAGCATGTGAGCGACTTGCTGATTTGAAGATGCCTCCTCCTCAATAACCGTCTTTGTACCCCTCTTTTTTTTGTATTGATTATAAACTTGTGATTTATGGATAACATGCATTCATTTTGATTCCTTTGTGAAATGTATCTTGTATTCACTTGCATTCATGAATAAAAGACATATTTTATTTCATATCGGCATGTCCCTTTGGCAAATATGACCCGTAGATAGTCTATCTCAATCTCCTTGCAGGGTAGCGATGGCTTAGGAAACAGGTTCAGATCTGCCGCCTAAGACTTTTCAACTTTATGAGCCTTGAGGGTCTCATAAAGACTTTTCTCCCTATGAGTCATGAGGATCCCGCAGGTGTGTTTTCTCCTTAGGAGTCATGAAGACTTCTAAGTGCGTTTTCTCTTGAGAGTCGTAAAGATCTCACAAGAGAATTTTCCCCCTTACAAGTTGAGAGGACTTGTAAGTGGTTATTTCCCTCCTCGTCGATATTCGACTTTGGAGAGTGTGGCCCGTGGATAGTATGCAATAGTCCATCTTGGACCAACTTGCAGGGCCTCGGTACTTAGGAGACCGGTTGATATCCCCGTTACCTAAGGTTTTTCCCTACGAGTCGAGACGAGTCGAGAAGTTCTCGCAGAAATGTTATTTTCCCCACGAGTCGAGACGAATCGAGAAGTTCTCGCAAGGATGTCCTAACGTCATAGTTAACTCCTGCTAATAGAAGTCCGTTAGGGTCTGTGGTACTAGGGTTTTTTACCCGTCGTATCATCGCGTTGACCGATGTATTCCCCGATATGCAATCTTGCTGTTTGAATAACCCCGCGACTGTCGTGTCTCTGATCCCTTCGAGGGCTAGACAAGACGTATTCAAGTAATCTTTCAGGTGATATTACCGTCGGAAGAGAAAGCGTTAGGGATATTCCATCCGCTTTTTACTTGAGGTTGGGCTCAGTTTGGGGAGCCCCAACACGACCACTCCGCGCTGGTGTGGGATGATCTCCGATAGTCTTTCAGGTCTCATTTAAGTTGCCGTCAAGACCCTGAGCGAGGGATTTTACTTGGCTTCGTTTGTTGACATTGTGTCTGCACGACGGATGTCGAGATTGTCTCTGGGTTGTCTGTGAACCGTCGAGATTTGGAACTAGGGGACTTTGCCATGGCTCCGTTTGTTGATATCGCGTCTGCATCCTGCTGGAGGAAGGAAGCATGCTGTTGTTGATCTCTAGTCTGTAGATGTTGCCGTCGAGACTTGGAACTAGGGACTCTGCCATGGCTCCGAGGTAGTCTCTAGGTTGTCCGTGAACCGTCAAGATTTGGAACTAGGGGGCTTTGTCATGGCTCAACCGTTTTGACCTTGGGGTCGGTTGTTGACGTTACATCTGCATCCTGTTGGAGTGAGAAGGAACACCGTTGTTGATCTCTAAGCTATAGATGTTTCCGTCGAGACCCTGGAGCTAAGGATCTTCCTTCGCTTCGTTTGTTGACATTGTGTCTGCTATATTGCAACGAATGTCGAGTTTTTCTCTAGGTTGTCCGTGAACCGTTTAGTCTTAGAACTAGGGACTTTGCCATGGCTCCACTTTTTTGACGTCGCGTCTGCATCCTGCTGGAGTGAGAAGAAACGCCGTTGTTGATCTCTAGGCTATAGATGTTGCCGTCAAGACCTGGCTCTCCTGCTAATGGAGCCCGGTGGGAAAATGTGGTTCCCTTTTTCATTTGTGCTTATGGATTATGTACAGGGGTCGATGTTGACTCACCTGCAGGGCAAAAGTTTCATTTTTTTGTTTCTTTCCGCGATGCTCTATCATTTCAGCTTTTTATATCGCGAAAGTCATGATTGCCCGATCATTTCGGCTATTTTTAGCGGTGCCCAATCATTTCGGCTATTTTTCTTTTTCTTTACTCGTTGCTTTTTATTGCGAGTTGCCCAACCATTTCGGCTATTTTTATATGCATATATTTTACTTGCTGATTTTTGTTGCGAGTTGCCCTATCATTTCGGCTATTTCATATGCATTTTTGGCTCGCTGATTTTTTGTTGCGAATATGGAACTTGGGATCTGACACCAATTTTGGCATCAGCATCGCTGCGACTGAAATCTTGCCAGGAGCGACTCATCATTTGCCTTGAGAGGACTTGGAATTTGCTTCCAATTTAAGCATCAGCATCGCTACGACTGGAATGATGCCAGGAGCGAATCATCATTACCTTTGCCTATTTGAACAAAGGTGGCTTAGCAAACAGGGTTAGGATCCTGCCGACTAAGACTTTTGACTTCATAAGCCATAAGGGTCTCATAAAGGTATTTCTCCCTACAAGTCGTGAGGATCTCGTAGGTATATTTTCTCCCTAGGAGTCGTGAGGATTCCTAAGTGATATTTTCTCTTGTGGGTCGTAAGGATCTCACAAGAGTGTTTTCTCCTTACAGGTCGAGAGGACCTACAAGTGTTGTTCACCGAATGGGGAAATTCCGCGCCATGGGTGGAACTAGGTGAGGGAACGTTTATTCGTGCCCATGGATTGTATAAAAGGGATCGATGTTGACCGCGTGTAGATCAACTTGGGGAATGTGATGGCTTAAGAACAGGTTCAGATCCCTGTAACTTAAGGCTTTCGAATCCTATGAGCCGTGAGGGTCTCATAGGAGGGATTCCCCTTACGAGTCGTGAGGATCTCGTAAGTGCAATTTCTCCTTAGGAATCGTGGGGATCCCTAAGTGTGTCGCTCCCTTTTGTGAGTCGTAAGGATCTCACGTAGGTATTTTCTCCTTACAAGGTCGAGAAGACCTTGCAAGTGTGCATGAATTTTTTTACGAGTCTGCGCCCCTGCGGGTTTTCACAAACTCGCCGGCAATCCTGTTGTTTTTACTCACGGAGCCCTTTCGGGTTTTCATCCGTGCCCATTTCGCTTGTGGACGTATCATTTTTTTTTTGTTTTTTTACAAAGAGATTGCGCCCTTTCAGGTTTTCACAAGCTCGCCGGTAGCCCTGCTGTTTTTACTCACGGCGCCCTTTTGGGTTTTCATCCATGCCCATTTCTCTTGTGGACGTACCCTTTTTTTTGCGATCACGGTGGGACTTTGCCACCAGGGTATCTGTGTAGCCAGCGGGATTTGAGTTGCAGTCTTTGCCGTTGGGACCTGTGGACTTGAATTCCACTATCGCCGTGTTTGAGGCGACGTATTTAGTTTAAGGATATTATGGTCCATTATTAGTTTAAGGACATCTCGGTCCATACCTTCGAGGCGAAGTTTTGTCAGATACTACTTACAGAGTGCTGACTCAGGAAGATAGCGAGCGGACACGAGTGTCGTCATCTATCGTTAACTTGTGACTTGTCAAGGGTAGTATTTCTTAAGAAAGCGGCCGTTTATTGGCCGGAAGGGTCTTTCGCCATACATATCCATGAGCAAATAGGCACCACCTTGATAAACCTTGTCTATGACGTATGGGCCCTCATAGTTCGACTCGAATTTCCCCCGTTTGGCATGGTTTAGGATCATAAGTCTTTTGACAACTAGCACGAGTTCGCCTTGGTGGAATGCTCTCGGCCTAGTTAGTCTATCGTATAAGCGCATCATCCTTGCTTTGTAAGCTTCTAGATTTTGTTGCGCCATGAGACGGGTTTCATCGAGGGCATCGAGCTCCTCAAGCCGAAGGTGGGCATTTTCTTCATTCGTCAGCTCATGTCGGACCGCTACTCATAGTGAGGGTAGCTCTATCTCTAAGGGAAGTACCGCTTTCGTGCCGAATACCAACGCGAATGGCGTGGTATTCGTGGATGTTATGAACGTGGTTCGATAAGCCCGGAGAGCTTCATGCAATCTCCCGTGCCAGTCCTTTCTGTTTTTGGACACCGTCTTTTTTATGATCTTCGTCAAGGTTTTGTTGAAAGCCTCAGCTAGACTATTAGCTCGGGGATTATAGACTGAAGATTATCTCCAATCTATATTATGTTGCTGCGTGAAGCGGCTGACCTTATGGCTTCTGTAGGCCGGCCCATTATCCGAGATGATTCGTCGTAGAGTGCCGAACCGGTAGATGACGTGTGTCCTGAAGAAATGGAGGATGTTCTCCTTCTTCACCTCTCTTAGCGGTACTGCTTCGGTCCATTTGGAGAAGTAATCGGTTGTCGCCAATATGAACCGATGTCCCTTGGATGATGTTGGTTCGATAGGCTCGATTATATCGGTTCCCCACATCTCGAACAGCCAGCTTGCCAGTGTTAGGTGTAGCGGATACGGATGCTGGTGGATGAAATCCCCGTGAATCTGGCACGAGTGACACTGCTTCGCATATTCGAGGTAGTCTTGAATCATCATGGGCCAATAGTAACCCATCCTTTTGATCTTCAGCTTCATCTTTGGCCCGGCTTGATGAGAACCGCAGAGTCCGTCGTGAGTTTCTTGGACGACCCTTTTTGCTTCTTCTGGTCCCAGGCATCTCAGCCACAGACAGTCGAACGATCTCTTATATAGAGTATCATTGACGAAGGCGAAGGACAGGGCTCATTTCATGAGCTGATGTCTTAACGACGCGCCTTCGGGTGTCCGATGGGATTTGAAGTATTTTATGAAGACTTCTCTCCAATCCTTAGCCTTTTCTTCGTCCTCTACTTGGAAGGCTGCTTGTTTGGTCGCTTCCTCTTCTTCGGACGACTCCGGAGATATTTCTGCTGGTGGGAGAATCCGGCGGCTTTGCACAATGATCCTTACGTCATCGAGGTTTTCGTCGTCCAGTTCTTTAGCGAGCCTGGCTAACACATCTGCCTTGCTATTTTCCGTCTATGGTATGCTTTCCAGAACGTAGGAGGGGATTTAAGTCAGCAGTTGCCGCACTCTTTCGCCATATTTTACCAACTCTGGCTTGCACGTCTGATAGTCTCCATTTACTTGGCTAACGACCAGCTGGGAGTCTCCATATATGAGGAGGTTCTCGATTCCCATGTCAATGGCGATCTCGAGACCTGCTATTAGAGCCTCGTATTCAGCCTCATTGTTTGTCCTTGGCTCTGTTAAGGAAAGGGCGAAACGCATTATCCCTCCTTGCGGAGTCACGAGGATAAGGCCCACCCTGGCATTGATTATGGGGGTATTTTGCTTTCGCTTCTTCATAGACGATACTCCATTGAAATAAAGTTCCGATCGGGTATCACTCCCTTCTTTCTCCCCGTCGATTGTGTCAAACGCATATTCATCCGGCATCTCGCAATTTAAAGGAGAGTCGGCGGGTATCGGATGCTCTGCGAGAAAGTCGGCGATGGCCTGGCCTTTCACTGCCTTGAGAGGTCGATAGATTATCGAGAATTACATCAAAAGGAGGGTCCATTTGGCAAGTCTTCCCGTTAGTATGGCTCTTGACATCAAATATTTGAGAGGATCCACTTTTAATATGATATGGACCTCATGTACCAAGGCATAATGTCGGAGCTTTGTTACCGCGAAGATTAATGCCAGGCAATGCTTTTCAATGGGAGAGTAGTTGTTTTCTGCCCCCAGGAGAACTCGACTCAAATAGTAGAGGGCTCTCTCCTTTCCCTGATCGTTCTCCTGTGCCCATAGCGCACCTAAAGAACCTTCAAGGGCTGTTGTGTACAAGATGAGGGGCTTTTCTTTGACCGGAGCGGTCAGTACCAGCGGGTTCTGCAGGTATTGCTTGATTTCGTCTAGCGCATTTTGGCATTTACGATACCAAATGAACGGGTTCCCCTTCTTCATCAGATGGCTGTAGGGACGGCATTTTCCGGAAAGGTTGGCTACGAACCGTCAGATATACGCGATCTTTTCTTGGAGAGACCACGGTTGTTTGAGAGTTCTTGGCGTGGGCATTTCCATGATCGCCTTGATCTTCAATTGGTCTATTTCGATGTCTCGGTGTCGTATGTTGAATCCTAGGAATTTGCCTGAGGATACTCCAAACACGCATGTTTCCCCCTAATAAGAGAGCAAGGCTCTGTTCAAAATTTGAACTGAGGCAGGGCCTCACATGCAAAGCACGAGGGCGCCAGCGTCAAGAGTTAAAAACTCTGAGGCAGCGCCTCACGTTCCCCGCACGAGGGCGCTGGGGACAAAACTAAAAGTTCTCTGCCGTTAGATCAAAGATCCAACGGAGATGATAAATCATCAAAGCACAGAATTAAATTCTAATTGAGAAAATACACCTCAAGTCTTTTTAAACAAGAAAGATTATGCTTTGTAAAACAGAGCACCGTTGGATCAAAGATCCAATGGTGATTAAAAATCACCAAGCTACAGAATAAGCTCTGTAGGGGGAAAATATTTTCTCAATCTTGTTAAAAACAAGAAAAATACCTTCTGTAAAGCAGAAGTCCTTGGATCAAAGATCCAACGGTGGATAAAGTCCCCAAATCAATTAAGAAATCTCTCAATGAGAGATTTCCTTAACTGAATCAACAAATCAGCCTCTACTATATAAAGGACCTAAGACTTCAAGTCTTGTAGAGAAGAACCCCCCCCCCAAACTTCAAACTTCAAGACGAGAACGATTTCTCCTCAAGGTAAATAAAAATAAGAAAGATCATAGCATCTCGTCCATATCTAAGAGTTTAACTCTCACATCGAAAGAACTCAGTTCTTTTTCCAGATCTCAGATCTATAAGACAAAGTCTTTCACAAGTGAGAATCTAATTCTCAGAGAATTGAATTGAGCAAGAACAGAAAACTCAGTGCTTAGCACTCAAAGTCTGGCGCTCAGAGCCTAGCTGTAGGGTGTTTTTCGTCACCCCATTGAGATGGGAATACGCGCACGCTTGTCAGGCGTACTACAGATTCCCCCTGCCTAGGGTAGGCGGGGGTTTAATGATTATGGGGATCCGAATCTCCGGCAGCCGCGGACTAAGCTGCCGTTAATTACCCCTCGCCTTTGGGGCGAGGGAACCTCCGATTAACGGGTTAAACAGGGCATGCGAACTCAATGTGCAGTGTACGTGTGTTCTGTTTTGAAAGGGGGGTTTTGGATATATTGGGAGCCACGCAGAGTTTTTACGGGGGTCCCGCTACCCGGATAGCGGGCCGGGGGTCAAGGGGGCTAGCAGCCCCCTTGCGGGGTTCGGGGCAGCGCCCCAGCCCGAAAATTTTTTGGAGGGGGAGAATGTTGCGGAGTATGTATATGTGTGAATTTGTATACATATGTATATGTATATGTATGTACATAAAAAGAGGGGGGAAAGGCATCCAAGGGATGCGTGGGGCCAGCGCCTTGAGCGCTGTACGCTTAGGTGCTGTGCGCTCAGGCGCAAGCGCGCCACGTGTCGACGCGTGGGCGCTTTGCGCATGAGCGCTGTGCGCAGGAGCGCAAGCGCGCGCGCCACGTGTCGGCACGCGGGCGCTTTGCGTAAGAGCGCTATGCGTTGGAGCGCAAGCGCGCGCGCGCCACGTGTCGGCACGCGGGCGCTTTGCGCACGAGCGCTGCGCGCAGGAGCGCAAGCGCGCGCGCCACGTGTCGGCACGCGGGCGCTTTGCGCGCTGCGCGCAGTGCGCTGGAGCGCAAATGCGCCACGTGTCGGCACGTAGATGGTTTGCGCTCGAGCGCTAGCGCGCCGACAAAGATAAGAGGCTTTTAGCCTAAAAAAAGGATTTCTCAAAAGAGAAATCAGAGAGGAGTTGGACTCCTGAATGTGTTTTGGGGTTAATGGAAAGGGTTCTTCTTCTTCCTCCTGTTGCTTGCTGGATCTTGAAGATCAAGAGATGTGAAATCTCAAAATCTCTCCTTTTTGAGATCTGATGACAGATCCAAGTTCCCCTTTATGGGTTTTGTGGTGAAAAACTAACTTGTTTTATAAAAAGAAGATTAAAACTCTTGATTTAATTCAAGAGAAAGAAGAAGGTTTTGGAACCTTGAAGAAGAAGAAAAGATATCATATCTGGAAACTTTTTTTAGAAAGAGAAAAAGTTGTTGGGATATTTCATTATCCTTGCCTTTATAGGCCATACACTTTACAAATAGCCCCTTGGGCTTCACAAAATGGCATTTTGCCTATTTCATGGCTCATGTGCCATTTCTTTTTGCACATAAGCCATGGGCTTTACAAATATTTGGCTTTATGCCTATTTTTCTTACATTTATCCATAAATAAAATAAAAGAAATGCAATAAAATTATTTATTACAAAATTTTTATCTTGGCATGGGGGAGGTCGGCCGCTTCATGTTCAGGCTCGACCCGGGCATAGGCCCACTGGGTCGGGGCCTGGGCCCACTTGGCTTGGGGTTGACTTGGATTTTGACTTGGTCAACCGGGGTGTAAATTTTTACCCCAACAAATTGCCCCCCCATCAATACATGCACACCACATATGTGGGTCGTGTGCATGAAATTGATGGATCTTCTTTTACTTGGAGGCGACCTGATTTGGTTCCCGCTTTTTAGGAAGCCGGCGCTACCCTTTTTATGACATGGACGGTCATTGCTTGACATGTCTCCGAGACGGAATGTCCGTGATAGACGTTTCCCTGGCCCGGAGCGATCTGATTCCCGCTTTGTAGAAATCCCGCGCTGCCCTTTTTGCGACTTGGACAGTCGATGCTGCCCTTTTTAGCGACGTGGACGGTCGATGCTGCCCTTTTTAGCGACGTGGACGGTCGATGCTGCCCTTTTTGTGACTTGGACGGTCGGTGCTGCCATTTTAGCGACGTGGACGGTCGATGCTGCCATTTTAGCGACGTGGACGGTCGGTGCTGCCCTTTTTGCGACTTGGACGGTCGATGCTGCCCTTTTAGCGACTTGGACGGTCGGTGCTGCCATTTTAGCGACGTGGACGGTCGATGCTGCCATTTTAGCGATGTGGACGGTCGATGCTGCCCTTTTAGCGACTTGGACGGTCGGTGATGCCCTTCTAGCGACTTGGACGGTCGGTGCTGCCCTTTTAGCGACTTGGACGGTCGGTGATGCCCTTTTTGCGACGTGGACGGTCGATGCTGCCCTTTTAGCAACTTGGACGGTCGGTGATGCCCTTTTTGCGACGTGGACGGTCGATGCTGCCCTTTTTGCGACTTGGACGGTCGATGCTGCCCTTTTAGCGACTTGGACGGCCGATGCTGCCCTTTTAGCGACTTGGACGGTCGGTGCTTGATTTGACTTGCTCTGCTTCTTGCAGTGTCAGGGGTAGACTTGACTTGCCCCGCCTCTTGCGGTGTCGAGATTGGATTCTGACTTGCTCCGCTTTCTGCGGTGTCGGAGTGGAAGTTGACTTGTTGATTTCGATTTGGGTTGACGTCAGTATCGCTATACTGGAATATGGTACCAGGAGCGAATCATCATCTGTCATTGAGAGGATTTTGGGATTTTGGTTTTTGTTTGGCATCTGCATTGCTGCACTGGAATAATGCCAGGAGCAACTCATCATTTGCCCCAAGAGGATTTGGGAGAGATTGGGATTGTTTTACGCCCGTGGATTGTATACGGTTTTGCAGGATGTATGATCCAGACCGTAGGGCCAAAGGCATTTTGGGTCTTTATTGGCGTCTGCATCGCTGCACTGGAATATGGTACCAGGAGCGACTCATCATTCGCCGTTGGGGTATGGGATTTGGAATTTGGTTGGCGTCTGCATCGCTACACTGGAGTATGGTACCAGGAGCGACTCATCATTCGCCACTTTGGGGTTGGGGAGCGATGGCTTAGGAGACAGGTTTAGATCCCTGTCACCTAAGACTTTTCAATTTTATGGGCCGTGAGGGTCCCATAAAAGCATTTTCTCCCTACGAGTCGTAAGGATCCCGCAGGTGTATTTTCTCCTTAGGAGTCGTGAGGACTCCTAAGTGTGTTTTTCCTTTATGAGTCGTAAAGATCCCACAAAGGTTTGTTCTCCTCATGTATTGTGAGGACACATGAGTGGGTCTTTTCAATGGAGCATAATTCCAAAGGCGGAGACCAGCCGCGTAACTGGTAATTGTGGTGGGGCATGGGTATGACGAGAATTATTTGAGCCCGTGGATTGTATACGGTAGTCAATTTGGGGACTAACCGTAGGGCTGGGAGAATTTTGAGAAATTGGATTTTTGTTGGCTTCTGCATCACTGCACTGGAATGTGGTACTAGGAGCGACTCATCATTCGCCGTTTGGGGACTTGGAATTTGGATCTTGTTTGGCATCAGCATTGCTGCACTGGAATAACGCCAGGAGCAACTCATCATTTGCCTTGGGAGGACTTGGGATTTGGGTTTTTGGTCGCCATCAGCACCGCTAACAATGAAGCGAAATGCCAGGAGCGACTCATCATTTGCCGTTGCCCGTTGGGAAACGATGGCTTAGGAGACAGGTTTGGGTCCCTATCACCTAAGGCTTTTCAATTTTATGGGCCGTGAGGGTCCCATAAAAGCATTTTCTCCCCACGAGTCGTAAGGATCCCGCAGGTGTATTTTCTCCTTAGGAATCGTGAGGATTCCTAAGTGTGTTGCTCCTTTGTGAGTCGTAAGGATCTCACGCAGGGGTTTTCTCCTCATAAGGTCGAGAGGACTTTGCGAGTCTATTTCATCTCTTTTCACGAGTCTGCACCCTTTCGGGTTTTCACAAACTCGCCGGTAGTCCTGCTGTTTTTACTCACGGAGCCCTTTCGGGTTTTCATCCGTGCCCGTTTTGCTTGTGGACATACCATTTATTATTATTTTTTTTTATTTCTTTCCTTTTTTTTCTTTTCTTCTTTTTTTTTGCCGCTGGTGGGACTTTAAAAGTAGTCTCACCGGCAAGATTTGGGAGAGATAGGGGTCATTTACGCCCGTGGATTGTATACGGTTTTGCAGGATGTATGATCCAGACCGTAGAGCTGATGTGCTCGATTCGCCTGCGACTTGGAGCATTTACGTGTAGTATTTCTTGAGATATCGGCCATTGATGGGTGGCATGGGCCTTTCTCCCTCGGCACTTATTAGTTGGTAGGATCCTCCGTCGAACACTTTCTCGATGACATATGGTCCTTCCCAGTTTGGCTCGAATTTTCCCTTGGCATGTCGATTGGGGATAATCGGTCTTTTGAGGACCAACACCAATTCACCTTTCTTGAAAGCGCGGAGACGGGTTATCTTGTCATAGGCCCATGACATTTGGGCTCGGTATAGCTCCAGACTTTGCTGCACCGCGAGCCTCTTTTCTTCGAGGGCATCGAGTTCTTCAAGTCGAAGGAGCAAGTTTTCCTCCTCCGTCAACTCATGCTGAACGGCCATTCTTAAGCTTGGAACTTTGACTTTGAGAGGGAGGACCGCCTCTACTCCGAAGAGCAATGAGTATAGAGTGGACTGAGTTGGAGTACGGTGCGTCGTACGATATGCCCACAACGCCTCGTGAAGTTTGAGATTCCAGTCTCTCTTGTTGGCTGAAGCATTTTTCCTCAGGAGCTTGCATAGAGTCTTATTGAAGGCTTCGGCTAGCCCATTGGCTCTTGGATTATAGATAGAGGAATATCTCCAGTCTATCTTGTGCTGAGTAGCGAACCTTGAGACATTGAAGTTCTTGAAAGAAGGCCCGTTGTCAGAAATGATTCTTCTTGGTGTACCGAAGCGGTATAGAATATTATGCTGGAAGAATGTCAGAATATCTTTTGTCTTGACTTCTTTTAGCGGGACAGCTTCAGCCCATCTGGAGAAGTAATCTGTCGCAGCCAGTATGAACCGATGGCCTTTGGATGACGGAGGATCAATTGGGCCAACAATGTCGGTGCCCCAAACTTCGAAGGGCCACGACGCCACTGTAGGATGCAATGGATTGGGATGCTTGTGAATAAAATCACCGTGAATTTAGCAGATATAACATTTCTTTGCATGCTCTCCGCAATCCCGTATCATGGTGGGCCAGTAATACCCAAGCCGTTTGATTTGAAGTCGCATCTTGGGGCCAGATTGGTGAGCACCGCAAACGCCCGAGTGGACATCTTTCATGACCTTTTGGGCTTCGGCCAATGACAGACACCTGAGCTATAGTTGGTCGTATGACCTGCGGTATAACGTGTCATTTACAAACACGTATCGGAGAGCTCTTTTCTTCAGCTGAATCCTCGCGGATTTTTCTTCGGGCAGCTTGTCGTATCGGAGGTACTCTATGAAGGGTTCTCTCCAATCGGGCTCGTCTTGGATGATCGAAGCTTCTTCCGCAGGACTGCTCTTCTGTTCCGCGCTTTCCTCTTCTCGTAGAGAGACTGGGGGTAGAATTTGCCGGCTCCTGACTGTGATCAGAATTTCGTCCATGTCAGGATCAGCCAGCTCCTTGGCCAAGCGAGCGAGTACATCAGCCTTTCCGTTCAACGCTCTAGGGACTCTCGTTAGTTCAATATGAGTGAACCGTTTCATGAGTTCCACCACTCGGCCTCTGTACCGAGCTAACTCGGGTTTGTATATTTTATAATCACCGCTTACTTGGTTGACGACGAGCTGGGAGTCACCGTAAACTCGTAGCCGACGGATTTTTATTTCTATGGCGAGCTCCAAACCAGCTATCAGAGCTTCATACTCAGCTTCATTGTTTGTCCGAGACTCGGTGAGAGCGAAAGAACGCCGTAGGGTTCCCATTGATGGTGTGATGAACACCAATCCTATCCCTGCTTTTATCTCCGGGACGCTTGATTTACTGGAGGTCCTTATCGATGAGGCCCCACCGAAGTAGAGCTCCCAACATGGCTCATCTCCCTCGAGGTGCAGCACTTGTTCGTCGGGTAACTCACAATTTAGCGGCGACCCTTCTGGTATAGGATGAGCGGCGAGGAAGTCTGCAAGAGCTTGCCTTTTCACTGCTTTCTGAGGAGTATAAACTATGTCAAACTCAAGTAACATGACAGCCCATCTTGCCATTCTGCCGGCTAGGCTCGCTCTGGTCATCAAGTGTTTGAGCGGGTCGACCTTGGAGATCAGCATAACCCGATGAGCAAGCAGATAGTGCCTCAGCTTCTTCACTACAAATATCAGAGCCAGGCATTGCTTTTCGATTGGGGAATAGTTGTGTTCCGTCCCGACTAGAGTTCGACTAAGGTAGTAGAGGGCATTTTCTTTTCCCTCCTCGTTATTCTGGGCAAGGAGCGCACCGAGTGACTCATCCAGCGCGGCAGTGTAGAGAATCAGCGGTTTATTTGGAATGGGAGCGGCCAGCACTGGAGGGTGCAACAAGTATTGTTTGATGCTTTCGAACGCTGCTTGACATTCGGCATCCCAGATAAAAGGAGCTCCTTTCTTAATGAGCTTTGAGAAGGGCCTACATCTCCCCAATAAATTTGAGATAAACCTCCGTATATAAGCAAGCTTGCCTTGAAAAGATCTTAGCTGCGTCAGACTCTTCGGAGGGGGCATCTCCATGATGGCCTTTATCTTTGATGGGTCAACTTCGATCCCTCGATGTCGGACTATGAAGCCTAGGAATTTTCCCGATGACACGCCAAAAGCGCACTTCAGAGGATTCATCTTCAGATCGTATTCCCTCAGTCTGGTGAGAATAGTCCTAAGATCTTGGATGTGGTCGGCCTTGGCTTTAGTTTTGACGACCAGATCATCAACATAACATTCGACGACTTTATGAATTAGGTCATCGAAGATATTGGTCATTGCCCTTTGATATGTAGCACATGCGTTCTTCAATCCGAACGGCATCACCTTGTAGCAATATATTCCGATCGGGGTTCGAAATGCTGTGTGCTTCTCATCCTCAGGCGACATCTTGATCTGATTGTATCCAGACGAGCCGTCCATAAAGGTGAACAGCTCGTAATTTGAGGTGTCATCGACCATCATTTCCATGACCGGTAGCGGGAAGTCATCTTTAGGACATGCCTTGTTGAGGTCTCTGAAATCGACACAAACTCGGATCTGCCCATTTTTCTTCTTCACTGGGACTATGCATGCGATCCAGTCCGCATATTTCTCTTCCCTGATGAAGCCGGCATCGATGAGCTTCTTAGTTTCCTCGATGACCTTTTCTTCTAGTTCTCTTCTCATTCTTCGAGGAGCTTGTTTGACTGGCTTAGCCTCAGGAGATATAGCCAACTTATGTACGGCTACTTCAGGGGAAAGACCAGGCATTTCTTTGTATGTCCACGCGAAGCAGTCGACGAACTCCTGCAGCAGGGCAATTATCTGCGCTTTCATCTCCTCTGACAAGAGCGAGCTGATGTAGGTCGGCCTTGGATTATCGGGCGTTCCTAAGTCAATCTCGGTTAGCTCGTCAAAGGTTGCTTGTCCTCCATCTTCGAGCTCTTGAGGAGCTTCTTCTGGCTCGGCTATCTCGTCGTCGTCATTTGATCTTTCGCTGGCCTCACCAACATGGATCATGTAACACACTTTGGAATCAGGTTGAATGTAGCCTATGCCCCGTCTATCTGGAATTCGTCCATCGATGAGTGCTCGGACCTGGGGCGGATACCATAGCCCTTCGTAAAACTTTGCTTCGGACTCCGTTTGATATAACCGGCATCCGCACTTCTTAAAGTATTCCCGCATCTCGGGCGCATAGTATCTGGGATTGAGGACGGCTCTTATGCCTCTCTCGTAGGGAAGGCACGCGACAGAAAGATCGTCCGGGTGCACAACGGGGTTTGACCTGTAAAATAGGATGCCCTTCTGTCCATTTTTCCTCCCGGGCACGTAGAAAGTTTTCAGCTGGTCCACGGTAGAGACTGACAATGCGTCGAGCTCTTTGCACATCCGTTCCGGCACCCTTGTGATGGCCAGGGACCCTTCTGCGACCTCGAAGGTCTCTCGTAGTTTTGCTTGCTGCATGGGGGGACAATCTGCACAGCTGTTGCATGGCAGGTCCTCTTCTTCTGACTCTTCAGTGTCACTGCCAAGATGAGGGCGGACTTTGCTGCTAGACGGGCCTTCAGTAACAGATTCGTCTGTATCGCTGCCGAAACGAGGGCGAGTTTTATGGAAGGACGGGCTTCCAACGTCGGACTCATCAGTGTCGCTACCGAAATGCGGGCGCACTTGGGCAGTTTTGCTTTTGAAAGTGACAGCTGGCGTAGATTTTCTTTTGAGCCTTGGGGCTGGTCTATCCTCAGTCAGTTGTGGCTTAGCATTTTGGTGGTTCATAAAGTACAGAGAATCTTCATATCGGACTTCATGCACACCGAACGGTTGGATGTCTCCGTCAATGCGTCTTTCTTCGCCATTTTTAGTATACTTCATGCATTGATGGAGAGTTGATGGAATGATGCCGTAATCATGGAGCCACGGCCGCCCCAAGAGAATCTTATAAGACGTGTCGGCGTCGATCACGTATATCTTAGCTTCGGTCTGCAGATCCCCGAATTTGATTGGCAGAGCTATGGACCCCAGAACTTGCTGGCAATTTTGGTTGAAGCCTTGAATGACAATCCTCTCCCTTGACAGGTGTCGGACGTCCATTGACAAACTCTTCAGCGTCCGCAAGTTCATGATGTTCACTGAAGACCCCGGATCAATCAATATACGATTAATCCGATCTCCATCGCTGTACCCGGTCACGTAAAGCGGCCGATTATGCTCAGCCGTTCCCAGTAGCAAGTCTTCATCCTTAAATGTGACTGCGGCGGCATGCAAAGCGTGCTGGGCTTCTTTCATATTAATTTCCGCAAAGTGAGCCTGATACTGCTCGGGGTTTTGTAGAGCGTGAATGAGAACATCTCTAAGCTCCTTAGATAGGACCAAGGCGTCGTAGATGCTCAGGAGAGACGGAAGCTTCCGGAGATGTGCCAAGACATTATAGTCCACCGAGGAAGGACCTATGTTTTCATCAGCCAGTTCTCTGCCATCTTCTTCATTAGCGACTTGTTTTTCCTTCCCTTTTGGGGCGTTGCCCAGATTTTGCGGTAGAGCCCTGCCGCTTCTGAGCTGGATTTGATTGGCCTTTGTGGTGAGCTCCTCGTCCTCTTCGGGAAAACAGAGCTCATCCTCGGAGTCGCTGCCAAGATGGATGGCGTAGCAGGTTACTACTGGGATTTCTTCATTGGAGTCTTCTTCTAACTCCTCCAGAATTTCAGCCGCTTGTACAGGGAAGAACTCCTTTAATTGAATCAATGTTCTTTCCTTTTGTTCATATTCTTCGAGGGAATCGATATATTTTTGAATGGTCGATCTCCCTGCAGACTCTTTTTCGTGCCGAGCTGCACTTTTCTTCTTCTTGAGCTTCTTGGATTTTGAGCTTGATGGAGCCGCGTTGGCAGCTGGACTGGTAGGCTTCTTCTGCCCTTCCCATTCCGTCCTGGGTTCTTTCCGAAGTAGCTTTATCATCTTCTTCATCTTATTAGATATGTGTGTACTCCACGGAGGCCGCGATGAGTCAGTTTCGTTTGTCATGGCAGCAGGTTCAGCTGTCTGCTCCCAGAAGGCTTCAACTTTTGTCTGTATAAAGTTGGCGGTTGCAACTTGATTGTTCACCAACACGCTTTTAGACAGCTCGATCTCTCCAGCCTTGTACTGCTTCTCGACCCAGTCTTTGAAGATATAGCAATCCTCGATCGCATGGCTCACTACTCGGTGGTACGGGCAATACAGAGGATTGTCGGTCATTTTTGTTTCTTGGGGTCTTTTCGACTCCGGCAATTGTAGGCCGTTGTTCAAGGCATCTTTAAATATCTTGCGAACCTTGTCCCTTCTGAAAGAGTAAACCTTGTTCTTTTTCTCCTCTAGGGAAGGCCCATCTCCTCCCAGCAATGGCTTTCGAGACCGGTTAGTTTTGGATTCGGCCGCCCTTCGCTTTTCTTCATTGTCGGAGGCATTGAAGACATTGGTACTGCTGGAACTCCCGCTTCTACGGTTGTCGTCCCGCTTGCTTTTCCATGTTTTGTCTCTCTGAGAGTCTGGCGGGGACTCTTGCTTCGAGCGTTCCAGCATCTGGACTTTCTTGGTTAGCTCCTGAAATGTCTTGAGGCCCGCTGTACACAAGAATGGGACCATCCAATTGCTGAGGTTCCCAATAAGAAGGCTGACGGACTGGTCCTGCTCCAGCGGCGGTTCGCACTTGACCGTGAGATTACGCCATCGGGCGATAAAGTCAGTGTTGCTTTCATTCTTCCCCGGCTTGGTCCTCACAAGGTCGGCAATGGAGATTTTATCACTGACGCTCATGAATCTTTGCCGGAACAGAGACTCCATTTGGGCAAAGGTAATGACGGACCCGTCTGGTATGCTCGTGTACCAGTCGAAAGCGACACCGGTCAGGTTGTTGACAAATTGACGAAGAAGGAGCGCGTCATTGCCCCCTGTATTTCCGCACGATGCTTTGAAGTGGGCAACATGCTGATTTGCATTCCCCGTTCCATCAAATCTTCCGAACTTAGGAATGATGTAGCCGCTCGGGAACTCAATCAGATCATACTGCGCGGGATATGGCCGCCCGCTACTGCCGATTTCTTTCTGAGCTTCAGCTTCGGCCACCAATGTTTTAACCTTGCTGGTGACCAAATCCATTATCCGATCCTGTGTTAGCGGGATAGTATTATCTGGGGCCAAGGCGTCCCCAGAAGCGGAGTGTGGACGGCTCTCATGTGGCTCGACCAGTCTTGGACCCGAAGGAACAGGCATTGGCTGCCTCGGATTGTCATCACCCGGCTGATTAGTAGCGGCTTGTGCTTGATTGGGAGGCGCTCGAGCAATTTGAACCGTAAGCTGCATCACCACGTTCGTTAAGTCGTCAATCTTCGAATAGAGCTTGGCCATCTCTTTATCTTTGCTCCTGAGCTGTTTTCGAAGCTCTTGAAGCAGCTCTTGCTCCGCAGTCCGGGGGTGGAAAGTCGGCTCTTCCTCGCTGTCCGAGCTTGACTCTGTGTGGACCGAGGGGTCTTTCTGCCTATCATCCTCATCGAGAGGGTTTTCTTCATCCAGCGGGGGCGGCTGTTCTTGGGCAGCGGCAACCACATTCAGGCTAGATTGGGCTTGGGATGTGGTGGCCCCATCCTTGCTTTTGCTGCGAAGGTTGTCGCTGGGGCGCCCGCCTGCCATATAGACCGTATGGATGATATATCCGGCCGTCTTTCTATCCTTAGCAGCTGATTTCACGGATCGCTGTCTTGACCCCCTTGTTTCGGTAGCTGGTAGTCGATTGAAGGCGGCTGGCCTAACCAGGTTCTTGAATGGTGCTGGCACTTCTTTTCTGGGTTTGCCCCGCTGCTTTCGTGCGGCACAAAGTGCTTGATAGACTCTTGAAGAGACAGTGTCATACCTTTTCTGTTGGGGCCAGGACACGTCTCTTTGTGGCACTGTTCGGACCGCTGTCTTCTTGATTCTGGCGGTCATGGCGTTTTCTGAACCCACTTCAGAGGCTCGAAGGAATTGCTGATTCTTACGTCCAACTCAGCCGTCGCCGCAGGGCAACCCTGCACTTGGAACTTCACACGATTCCATTTGGCCGAAGCCTTGGCCCTTTTGTTGGCTCGATACCTGAGCCGCTTCTGCCTTAACTTTTCTGTTCTAAGCGCCTGGCAGACTTTGGCTTTTCGGGAAGACACCGCAGACTGGGCGATGGAGGGCTTTGGAGATACGCTCGATTGTGCGTTTGTTGGAGTCATCACTTGAGCTCGTCCGCGAAATTTGTTGTTGCCCTTCGCACCGGAAGTCTTGCCCCCAGCTAGAGCGTCAGGGAATCGTTCAGACACCATCTTAAGTTTCGGTTGTGGTGCCTTAGCAATCACAACATTCGGCCTCTTGCCCCTTGGGACCGGCTTGACCACCTGTTCCGCCAGGATTTCCGCCAGATGAGCGCTTCCAGCAAGGTAGATGATGACGGAGCCAAACTGGCGAGGCGGTTCCTCCCACTGTCGACTGAGGCTTGCAGGGAGAACCACACGAGCGTTGATCTTGACCACGTATGGAATCGGGGTCACGTTGGAAGCTGAATTCGTCTGGAGAGACATTGTCGTCGAAGGTTGATTGCTGCATAGAAAAGAAAATATCATTTCAGTATAGACAATAGATATGTATATTAATTGAGTTCGCATGAACGTTTAACCCGAAATATGGAAGGAGAGAAAGGTCCCACCGGGCGTGCCAGAATCTGTAGGGTGTTTTTCGTCACCCCATTGAGATGGGAATACGCGCACGGTTGTCAGGCGTACTACAGATTCCCCCTGCCTAGGGGAGGCGGGGGTTTAATGATTATGGGGATCCGAATCTCCGGCAGCCGCGGACTAAGCTGCCGTTAATTACCCCTCGCCTTTGGGGGCGACGGAACCTCCGATTAACAGGTTAAACAGGGCATGCGAACTCAATGTGCAGTGTACGTGTGTTCTATTTTGAAAGGGGGGTTTTGGATATATCGAGAGCCACGCAGAGTTTTTACGGGGGACCCGCTACCCGGATAGCGGGCCGGGGGTCAAGGGGGCTAGCAGCCCCCTTGCGGGGTTCGGGGCAGCGCCCCAGCCCGAAAATTTTTTGGAGGGGGAGAATGTTGCGGAGTATGTATATGTGTGAATTTGTATACATATGTATATGTATATGTATGTACATAAAAAGAGGGGGAAAAGGCATCCAAGGGATGCGTGGGGCCAGCGCCTTGAGCGCTGTGCGCTTAGGTGCTGTGCGCTCAGGCGCAAGCGCGCCACGTGTCGACGAGCGCTGCGCGTTGGAGCGCAAGCGCGCGTGCGCCACGTGTCGGCACGCGGGCGCTTTGCGCAAGAGCGCTGCGCGTTGGAGCGCAAGCGCGCGTGCGCCACGTGTCGGCACGCGGGCGCTTTGCGCAAGAGCGCTATGCGTTGGAGCGCAAGCGCGCTATGCGTTGGAGCGCAAGCGCGCGCGCGCCACGTGTCGGCACGCTGGCGCTTTGCGCACGAGCGCTGCGCGCAGGAGCGCAAGCGCGCGCGCCACGTGTCGGCACGCGGGCGCTTTGCGCACGAGCGCTGCGCGCAGGAGCGCAAGCGCGCGCGCCACGTGTCGGCACGTTGGCGCTTTGCGCTCGCGCGCAGTGCGCTGGAGCGCAAATGCGCCACGTGTCGGCACATAGATGGTTTGCGCTCGAGCGCTAGCGCGCCGGCAAGGATAAGAGGCTTTTAGCCTAAAAAAAGGATTTGTCAAAAGAGAAATCAGAGAGGAGTTTGACTCCTGAATGTGTTTTGGGGTTAATGGAAAGGGTTCTTCTTCTTCCTCCTGTTGCTTGCTGGATCTTGAAGATCAAGAGATGTGAAATCTCAAAATCTCTCCTTTTTGAGATCTGATGACAGATCCAAGTTCCCCTTTATGGGTTTTGTGGTGAAAAACTAACTTGTTTTATAAAAAGAAGATTAAAACTCTTGATTTAATTCAAGAGAAAGAAGAAGGTTTTGGAACCTTGAAGAAGAAGAAAAGATATCATATCTGGAAACTTTTTTTAGAAAGAGAAAAAGTTGTTGGGATATTTCATTATCCTTGCCTTTATAGGCCATACACTTTACAAATAGCCCCTTGGGCTTCACAAAATGGCATTTTGCCTATTTCATGGCTCATGTGCCATTTCTTTTTGCACATAAGCCATGAGCTTTACAAAAATTTGGCTTTATGTCTATTTTTCTTACATTTATCCATAAATAAAATAAAAGAAATGCAACAAAATTATTTATTACAAAATTTTTATCTTGGCATGGGGGAGGTCGGCCGCTTCATGTTCGGGCTCGACCCGGGCATGGGCCCACTGGGTCGGGGCCTGGGCCCACTTGGCTTGGGGTTGACTTGGATTTTGACTTGGTCAACCGGGGTGTAAATTTTTACCCCAACACTAGCGCTCCGCGTGCTCCTCACGTGGGCGCTATTTAATAAGAAGCGCTTAGCACTCAAAGTCTGGCGCTCAGCACCGAGCGCTCCACGTGCTCCTCACGTAGGGACTATTTAATAACAAGCGCTTAGCACTCAAAGTCTGGCGCTCAGTGTCGAGCGCTCCACGTGCTCCTCACGTAGGCGCTATTTAATAAAAAGTGCTTAGCACTCAAAGTCTGGCGCTCAGTGCCAAGCGCTCCACGTGCTCCTCACGTGGGTGCTATTTAATAAAAAGGTGGTTAGCACTCAGTGTCTGGCGCTCAACGCCGAGCGCCTCACGTGTTCTGCACGTGGGCGCTGTAAATTGTTTAACACTCCATATAAAAGAATATAAGTAAAACAAAAAGAAAAAATGGTGTCAGAACCCAAATCAATGCTCAGCAGTGCTGATACAGAAAGGGGATCAAGCCCAAATAAGTAATCAAGCGAGCTGAACCCAAGGTTGGCCAAACCCAAACTTGACCGTGCCCATATGTCTTCTTCTAAATTGGCCTTAGTTCCAAACAAGACTACCAAGTCCCTGACAAACATTCATTGATTCAAGGGTACATCTCTTCACACCTCTGATACATGTCATTGTAATTCTTCAACGTCTTCATAGAGGTGGCGGGTCCCGACAACCAGCAACTATAGACCGCAACGTCCTTAAACCAATAACGGACCGCAACGTCCTTAAACTACTGTGGAACACAACGTCCTTAAACTAAACCCTCACCTCAAAAATGGTGACCTATGGACCGCAACGTTCTTAAACTAATAACAGACCGCAACGTCCTTAAACTACTGTGGACCGCTGTCACGCCCCGCTTCCCGGTGTACGCTAAACGTAACTAAGCAATATAAAGGAAATATACACAAGAGACAAATGTAATGAAACAGCAATTTTATTTATTAACATTCTTTTGTACAATGCATCTGAAAAGTAAGTACATCTGAATGAAAACAATGCCTGAACAGTGGCATAACAGAAAAGGAAAAGTACTGAAATGAAATGTACAAGTATCTAGAGCTCCAGGTCGAAGGCTAGATGATCCAAGTCCTCGCTGGTGGGCTCGATCTCCTGAAGGTCCGAAACACCTGACAATATTCCAAAGAAGAAAGAGAAGGAATGTCGTCAGCGAACAATCGCTCGGTAAGTCCCAAAGAAAAAGAGAAGTAGAATAGACAGAGAGAGAATGTAGCTTTTAAAGTTGTTTTATATTGTAAACGATGTTGTTTGTAGCTTGGTACAGAAGAGGCCAGTGTATACGAGAGAAGTCTCTATACGCCAGAGACTAAAGGCAAATGGAATGCATGGCTCCGTTAGAATGCCCGGAACAACGGCGATTGAATTCAGGTTAGGTGTCTTAATAGTTGCAGTCTCGTGCCACTTATAACACCTTCCGTACCAATCTACCCCTTACACCCCGCGATGTCTTGATTGTATTGTTTGAATTGTATTGTAAATTATAATGTCTTGTATTATAGCTTGTACAGATGGATGATTTGTCGAAACCATGATATCAGTAAATGGATGTAACTGGAGAATCATGTAGATGTATGAATCATGTAAATGGATGTATATCCATGGTTCGGTTCAGTCAAGTTGTATAAATTGATAAATTGAACAGATTGAATATACGGATTCATGGAATCATATTGAATTTTACTTTGTACTTGAATCATATTCAAGTCAGATTATTTATAATAAGTCTCGGTCTGAGTCAGACAATTAGAAAAGAAATTGAATCCTGAATTAAGTTTTGATGTTATCGGTAACCGCTGCATATGGGCGACAGGATTTGTGTCTTTTTCAAAGACGATTGCCGTATTAATTACACCGTTTGTTAAGTTGTCTAGCTTAAATAGGCAAACACCCATATCTCCGGCTCCCTGAGGCTCAAGAGACTGGTCCCCCTTAAACCTGTATTTACTAGGGTCCTTATTGTAATTTATAAAACTTGAGGGGGTTTTATGTAAAAATAGTTTTGTATAATTTTCAAAATACACCCCAAGTATTTAATTATCGTCTTTAGAGTTTTCATAAATGTAAATTTTATATATGTGACATATCTAGTGAATAAGACATAATTTTCATAATACATGGTATTTAGATGTAAAGTATTGAACTTGTATGGAATTTCATAGTATTTTCATGTAAGGTGGTTCTTTTGATATAGAAAAGTTGGAATATTTATATTATATCAAAAATAGATATTTTGATGATACATACATATATATATATATATATATATATATATATATATATATATATATAATAATTTTAATTTATTATTTTTCTAGAAATCTCATTTTCTTAAGATATTTGTATTTTTAAATCTTTCGAGACAGAATGTTCTTTGCGGAGGTCTGAATCTCGCACTACTAAGCCCAGGGATGTGCGCTAATCTGCACCATCCCATACGGGTTCCCCAAAATGGGTTGTAGCGGCGCTTTACAAAGATTTATAAAAAATACGTAATCTTATAGAAAACGGTTTTAATAGTTAAAGGTATTTAATTGTAAATTCGTACTCTCGTATTCTATGTTTCCGAAATGTATCGTGCTATATTGCATATGAGTGTTGTGAAGAGGTAGGTCATTATCTCGTGATCTATTTAAAGGTATAGCAAGAATTATGATATTTTAAAGTCGAAACTAAACTACATAGTATTTTTCTGAAAAAAAGATAAAAATTGCAATAAGAAATATTTTGCTATGAAAATTGTTCAACATGTTTTTTTAATGATTAATAGTCAAGATGTAAGAGTTTAGTATAGTTGTATTTGAGGAAAGTTGATCTTTTTAAAGAAAACCGAATCGGAAGTCGGATTAACTCCGCTTCCGTCGGGTTTTAGTTTTACAATTTTTTAGAATGAAATAGAGAAGGGGGAGGAGGGACTTACAAGCTAACAAGAAAGAGGGAAGATAGAGGTAGAGAGGGGAATCGCCGGTGTGTCATTTCGTTGCCGGAAACTCCTCGTATCGCCGTCGGAAGTTCGCCGGAGTTTCGCCCTTTGCTAACTCCACTTGTACACTATTGAACTTAGAATTTCTTGAGAGTTTTGGACAGAGTTTGGAAGTGAGAAGGAGTTTGTTTATGGGTGATATTTATAGGAAAAACTAGGGTTAGGGTAGGTGAAAGGGTGAGAAGAAAATATATTAAATTTTGTATTAAAAAGTGGTTTAATGGAGTTTAAAAAAGCTCTGTTAATGTGCAGGTATTTTAAAGTATACCGGGTTTTTCAGAAGCCAGAAAGACACAACTCCCAAGAAGGAAAAATCCGATTTCGAGGTGAATCGGCCAGCAGTGTCGGCCGATTCGGCCGAGTCGGGCTCCCCCCCGATGCCTCTGTCCCTCGTCGATTCTTCTACCCCTGGGCCAGTTTGTTTTATTTATGACTTTTGATTTTACGGGTTTAGCACGTGTAGACTCTTGGGATTCTAAAAATTTAAAAAGAAATCAATATTAAAAATAATGTGGGGGATGGGATTTGAACTCTGGTGCTTTGGTTCAGCAGCGCAAGGTCTTGCCAATGAGCTACAAGATCTTGCTTGCTATTAAAAAGCAAAACAAACTTATAACTTATGCTCAGGAAAAAATACCGCTTTTTGTATTTTTTGAAAAAATTGTACAGAAAGTTTAGGGTTGTTACATTCTACCCTCCTTATAAAAATTTCGTCCTCGAAATTTGTAAAAGAAAAGTGTAATAGATTCAAGGAAAGTTTGGTGGCTGAAGTACTGATAGTGTATGAAAAATAACAAAGTGATACAAGGGTTTTAAAAATGTGAAAGAGACTTACTAGTGTTACCCTGGTCAACTGTCTCGGCTTCTACGACTGCTAAGGTGTAAGCATGTCGCCGAGGTACGTTTCTTCTAGCTGGAGGCACATTCCTCTGTCCTTGGGACATGTCTCTCTGCCCTCGAGGCATGTTTCTTATTGCCTGTTGGAATTGGCGAGTAGGCTGTACAGGTGGTGGAGCTGTGAGTGCAAGACGAGGTGCAGGAGCTTGGATAGCTGGCCGCTGCGGGTAGTTGGTGGGTGTGTGAGCTGGGTTGCTATTATAAGGACAGTTTCCAATTCCGTGATTGGATGCGTTACAAACTAAGCATGGGCCTTTTGCACGCCTACAGTCCTTCCACAAGTGTCCTTCTCTCTTGCAATAGAACCAAAAGTCGGGGCTTGGCTGGTTATTGATTTCTTCTGATCTTCTGGGTTCAACAGTTGGCCTTGAAGAGGCTCCTCCTGTCATCTGGTTGGTAGGACGCTTCACTCCGGCAGATTAAGGTCTGCCCTTCTTCTTCACCACTGCCTCATATCTTCGGGCAGCTTTCAAAGCCAAATCATGGGTTGGGAAATCCCCTGTAGCTAAGGCAGCTTGGATCTCCGGGTCCAACCCTTGCTGAAATCTTCTTGTCCTGATCTCAGCAGTCAGTATGAGATGGGCAGCAAACCTGTTACGATCTTGTGTTAGCTGTGTAGTATGTGATTTTAGGAAAACGAATACTGAGACGTATCTTACCTACTGAGCATGGTAAACTCAGCATCATACTCATCTACTAATTTGGTCCACATTGAACCTTGTTGCAGATGTATGAACTGTTGTTCCATATCAAAGCAGGCAGTCTCTGGGAAGTACTTTGCATCGAACATGTCACGGAAAGTCTTCCATTCGATAGGCTGATAAAGACGGCTTTCTTCCGCCTTCCACCAAACCCGTGCATTATCAGTGAGCTGCAGCTTTGCAACTCGGACCCAAGCTATTTCTGGCACTTGTGCTGCTGCCAGATCGTCTTTGACGCTCTGAGCCCATTCCTCAGCTTCTAGTGGGCTCTCTTTTCCTGAGAATTGTTTGGGGTACAAAGCTCTGAATTGTTTCACCCCAGGTGCTTCTTCCTCAGGACGGTTTATTAAAAGAGCAGTCTACTGCTGCTGTTCTTCTAGGAGGCTGCGGATCGTCTCAAGCAGAACCGTCTACTCGTTGATCGGAGCAGCTATGGAAGGTGTAATCGGTAGGGGAGGTGGAGTGTTGTTGAAGTTGGTGCTGGTGTTGTTTGGGGAATTCATAACCTTGAAAGAAAAATTTGGGTTAGGATAGATTCAAAGTATATGGAATGATAAGATTCAAGGAATGTGAATTGTAAAGAATGTTCTAGTTACTGGTTCTTGTGTTATATTGCTTAAGTTGTCCATGCAGAACTGAACTGCATGGTAGGGTTCCATACAGCTCTGACCTGTATCGGTCACCAACAAAACCTGTCACGCCCCGCTTCCCGGTGTACGGGCAGAGGGCGCGAAAAGGCCGCTACGTATTTACTCAGAAGTAAATACGCTAAGCGTAACTAAGCAATATAAAGAAAATATACACAAGAGACAAATGTAATGAAACAGCAACTTTATTTATTAACATTCTTTTGTACAATGCATCTGAAAAGTAAATACATCTGAATGAAAACAATACCTAAACAGTGGCATAACAGAAAAGGAAAAATACTGAAATGAAATGTATAAGTATCTAGAGCTCCGGGTCGAAAGCTAGATGATCCAAGTCCTCGCTGGTGGGCTCGATCTCCTGAAGGTCCGAAACACCTGATAATATTCCAAAGAAGAAAGAGAAGAAATGTCGTCAGCGAATAATCGCTCGGTAAGTCCCAAAGAAAGAGAGAAGTAGAATAGACAGAGAGAGAATGTAGCTTTTAAAGTTTTTTTATATTGTAAACGCTGTTGTTTGTAGCTTGGTACAAAAGAGGCCAGTGTATACGAGAGAAGTCTCTATACGCCATAGACTAAAGGCAAATAGAATACAAGGCTTCGTCAGAATGCCCGGAACAACAGCAATTGAATTTAGGTTAGGTGTCTTAATGGTTGCAGTCTCATGCCACTTCTAACACCTTCCGTACCAATCTACCCCTTACACCCCACGATGTCTTGATTGTATTGTTTGAATTGTATTGTAAATTGTAATGTCTTGTATTATAGCTTGTACAGATGGATGACTTGCCGAAACCATGATATCAGTAAATGGATGTAACTGGAGAATCATGTAGATGTATGAATCATGTAGATGGATGTATATCCATGGTTCGGTTCGGTCAAGTTGTATAAATTGATAGATTGAACAGATTGAATATATGGATTCATGGAATCATATTGAATTGTAGTTTGTACTTGAATCATATTCAAGTCAGATTATTTATAATGAGACTCGGTCTGAGTCAGACAATTAGAAAAGAAATTGAATCCTGAATTAAGTTTTGATGTTATCGGTAACCGCTGCACATGGACGGCAGGATTTGTGTCTTTTTCAAAAACGATTCCCGTGTTGATAACACCGTTTGTTGTCTACCTTAAATAGGCAAGCACCCATATCTCCGGCTCCCTGAGGCTCAAGAGACCGGTCCCGCTTAAATCAATATTTACTAGGGTCCTTATTGTAATTTATAAAACTTGAGGGGATTTTATGTAAAAATAGTTTTGTATAATTTTCAAAATACACCTCGAGTATTTAATTATTGTCTTTAGAGTTTTCATAGATGTAAATTTTATATATGTGACATCTCTAGTGAATAATACATGGTATTTAATTGTAAAGTATTGAACTTATATGGAATTTCATGGTATTTTCATGTAAGGTGGTTCTTTTGATATAGAAAAGTTAGAATATTTATATTATATCAAAAATAGATATTTTGATGATACATATACATATACATACATACATACATACATACATACATATATATATATATATATATATAATAATTTTAATTTATTATTTTTCTAGAAATCTCATTTTCTTAAGATATTTGTATTTTTAAATCTTTTGAGACCGAATACTCCTTGCGGAGGTCTGAATCTCACACTACTAAGCCCAGGGATGTGCGCTAATCCGCACCATCCCATACGGGTTCCCCAAAATAGGTTGTAGCGGCGCTTTGTAAAGATTTGTAAAAAATACGTAATCTTATAGAAAACGGTTTTAATAGTTAAAGGTATTTAATTATAAATTCGTATTCTTGTATTCTATATTCCTGAAAGGTATCGTGCTATATTGCATATGAGTGTTGTGAAAAGGTAGGTCATTACCTCGTGATCTATTTAAAGGTATAGCAAGAATTATGATGTTTTAAAGTCGAAACTAAACTACATGGTATTTTTCTGGAAAAAAAAGATAAAAATTACAATAATAAATATTTTGCTATGAAACTTGTTCAACATGATTTGTTAATGATTAATAGTCAAGATGTAAGAGTTTAGTATGGTTGTATTTGAGGAAAGTTGATCTTTTTAAAGAAAACCGAATCGGAAGTCGGATTAACTCCGCTTCCGTCGGGTTTTAGTTTTACAAATTTTTAGAATGGAATAGAGAAGGGGGAGGAAGGACTTACAAGCTAACAAGAAAGAGGGAAGATAGAGGTAAAGAGGGGAATCGCCGGTGCGTCGTTTCGTCGCCGAAAACTCCTCGTATCGCCGTCGGAAGTTTGCCGGAGTTTCGCCCTTTGCTAACTCCACTTGTACACTATTGAACTTAGAATTTCTTGAGAGTTTTGGACAGAGTTTGGAAGTGAGGAGGGGTGTGTTTAGGGATGGTATTTATAGGAAAAACTAGGGTTAAGGTAGGTGAAAGGGTGAGAAGAAAATGTATTAAATTTTGTATTAAAAGGTGGTTTAATGGAGTTTTAAAAAGCACTGTTAATGTGCAGGTATTTTAAAGTATACAGGGGTTTTCAGAAGATAGAAAGACACAACTCCCAAGAAGGAAAAATCCGATTTCGAGGTGAATCGGCCGGCGGCGCCGGCCGAGTCGGGCTCCCCCCTCCCGACGCCACGTGTCCCTCGTCGATTCTTCTACCCCCTGGGCCAGTTTTTTTTATTTGTGACTTTTGGTTTTACGGGTTTAGCACGTGTAGACTTTTGGGATTCTAAAAATTTGAAAATAAATCAATATTAAAAATAATATGGGGGATGGGATTTGAACTCTGGTGCTTTGGTTCAGCAGTGCAAGGTCTTACCAATGAGCTACAAGCTCTTACTTGCTATTAAAAAGCAAAACAAACTTATTACTTGTGCTCAGGCAAAATTACCCCTTTATGTATTTTTTTAAAAAATTGTACAGAAAGTTATACAGAAAGTTTAGGGTTGTTACAACCGCAACGTCCTTAAACTAAACCCTCTCCTCAAAAATGGTGATATATGGACCGACACGTCCTTAAAATAATAACGGACCGCAACGTTCTTAAACTAAAACAATAGAGTCCAAATGCTCTTTTGCTGGATTTGAATGATCCCAAAATCCTGTTGAGTAGATCTTAGTCTAATATTAAACTAACGTATCCTCAACAACCATTTAAGTTGATCTTAACCTCAAACGAGATTAACGATCCTTAAATCAACCCAAACCCAAATCTAAGAAAATACAGATTTGGACTAATCCATGCCTTACGGGCGACAACACGAATTAGTCTCCGTATACAATCCACGGGTAACCAAAGATAAAACAAACGCACACGACACGAAGTGACCTTCTGGAGCAGGAGAAAGTGGTTATCGCTACACGGTAATATAATTAACTGCAGGGGCTTGCGTCTGCAGGGAAGAGCGTCCCCACAATCAAAAAAACCTCACAACGAGGGGGAATCTGACGAATTCTGCTACAACGGCCGCATCTATTTAAACCTTCGATACATGGTACCATAAATCAACTTGGCATCATCGGAGATGTAGACAGATAAAACCAAATAGTATCTGCCCCCAAATTCAAGCGAGACGGCCTACATGGTCCCGTCTCCCGCTTTCGGTAGTAAACAGATTCTGGCACGCCCGGTGGGACCTTTTCCTCTTTCCACTCCACACTTCGTGTGTCGTGTTTCGAGAACAAATCGGAGTTTAATAAGGTTGCCCCTGGAGTCAGGGTACTGAGATTTGGTGTTTTGCTCTCGTGCAGAGAAAAGAAGATCAATGGCTTCTAGCTGCACCAACTGCAACAGCAACTCTTGCTCCGTCCCATATGGAGGAGTAACTTACGGGCCCCAAGCAGCCTCCATCTTCGCAATACCGGTGGAACATGTGACACAGGCCACCACTGGCTTGTTCTTTGGAACCATGATCCCACCAATAAGCTTCAGCGTCCCAATGCCATCACAGGAAGCTCCGAAGAAGTCGGTCTTCGATCGGCCTGCAACTATCGCGGCCCCTCTCAACGAGTCGTCCAAATCAACTACCTCAGTCTTCGACAGGCTGAGCCTAAACTCAAATGGGCCCGCGCAGAGGCTCGCAATACCGGAGAAGGCTATCCTAACTCCTGCTGCAGGTGAAGTCGTCCAAACTACTTCCCCTACTCGAAAGTCGGCCTTCGACAGGTTGATCATTCCTTCCCAGCGGATGTCAGTTTTTGAAAGGCTGGTGCCAATAACAGCATCTCCTCAAAGCAGAGGGCATGACGAACCTACTCCGACGATAGAGGTGATCCCGGCTACACAACATGCTCGACGTCGTCACTGGCACCGAATAAGGAAAGCTGGGGGCAGTCCCCTTCTGGACTTACCCCACCGGCTCCAATGGTGGAAATTGATGTTGATGTTCCAACTGGGAACAGTTTTGAACCGCTCAAGTGGGTACGCAAGAACTCTCTAATTGCCGTACTAAAAAGGTCTCCTCCACCCACCGGAAATGTTACTAAAGCGAAGCCGGAGCAGCCCCCTCAGCGGCTGTCCTCTAAAATCCACAGGGTCTAGCGAAAAGTCCAAGACTCTGTGATCGACAAAAACTACTCCCGCCGACAGAAGAAAATGAAGGTTCGGCAAGAGGATGACCATCCCGCCGCCATGCTACGGAAGGTGTCGTCTGCAGGGGTGCCTATTGCAACCCCCTCAACCTCGACCGTCCATAAAAGGAGAAGGCCAAAGAATCAACCACTACCGGCGACATATTCTAAGCGTGATGGATCCAAACGTCCCAAGTCTGGGGGCATAGTAGTGCACACCGTCTACATGGCTTCCGGAAAAGAGGAAAGTCGTGCTTCTGGGGGTCATCAACCACTTACGCGGTCTATAACAAAGGCTCAAGAGCAACAACAGAAACTCCAGGAGATGCTGACAAAGATGGCCGCACTTATTAGGCAGAAAGAAAGCCTGGAAGCGTCATCGGAGCAACGCCAGGAACAAGAAACCGGCGCCGAATTCCTACGAAGGATGCTCGAGAAAAAAGATAAAGAGGCCACAGAACAAGCGGCCAATATAAAAAAAATGGCGCTCCTGTTCCAAGATATGGTGAGAATGATGATCCAGCCGGACCCTCCAGCCGAATATCCCCCAATAATCATTGAAGACAACAGAGGGGAGACATCAAACCCTCTTCCGGCTTTATCAGCAGCCAGGGTAGAGACGATCTCGAAAGCTGCGCTTGATGGCTATATAGCTTAACAAATATGAGCTCATCAGGCAAGCTAAGCCGCTGGCCAAGTCGTCAGAACTGGGCGACCCTATCCAAGCTGGTATAATCAAATTAAGTACCCGCCAGGATATACGATCCCTAAATTTCACATGTATAAGGGGATAGGCAACCCCCATCAGCATGTCGCTCAGTTCAGGGCCCTCTGCGGCAATACTGAAGGTGACGACAAATTGCAACTTCGCCAGTTCGTCGGCAGCTTAGTAGAGACGGCATTTGAATAGTACTCGGAGCTTCCGAATGACTCCATCAAAACATTCACAGAAATGGAGTTGCTATTCACCCAGCGTTTCGCAAGCGCCAACGAACGCACCCCGATCACGGTATTGATCAATGTCAGGGTGAAGCCAGGAGAGACATGGGTTCAATATGCAATTCGATGACGGAACCTATGGTCGAAATACGAACAATGCATAGAAGAAGCTCCTGCTGTGGGCATGTTTGTAGGGACCCTTGACCCTCAAGCGACTATATTCCAATTTATGATGTTCTTCAAGCCGACCACTTTTCAGGCCTTGATCGACAAGCTAGCCCAAATGGACCAGATGAGCCATAGACCGTCCTCCTCGAAAACGGAGATTCGAAATGAAAAAGGCAAAGGGAAAGCGACCTTCGTCGCCAATGCTCAGCAATAGCCGAGTGATCCGAAACCAGTTGCTCACCAAAACGATAAACAGTGATCACTCGGAGAAAAGCTGAGACTTCCTTACTCATTCCCTCGGGATAAAATTAGAAGATTGTTCGAACTAGCGGTGCGCAACAGGCTTATCACTCTACCAGATCCGAGACACCCACTGCAACCGGACGACGTCAACAATCCCAATTACTGCCCCTACCACCGAATAGTGGGCCACCCAATCAAAGATTGCTTCGTCTTCAAAAACTGGGTCGATGACCAGTACCAACAGAGCAGATTCGCGTTGTCTAAAAACTGGAGGGTAAACCCGCCACAACCGCACGCTCCTAAAAAGATGGACACGCCGGAGGCATCATGCTCATTTATAGAGGAAGCTCCGTGGGAAGTTTTCCTTTCAGCTAAGACCAAAAGAATGCTGAAGGATCTTCAAGCATGCCCGGCAATCAGGTGGAAAAGCCCGCTAGAGCCCGAGATCATTGAGGGGATGTTGAAACCGCACCCAACACCGAGAATTGGTAACGATGGGCAAAACACCCAGGCCCAGCCGTCGAAGTCTTCGAAGAAGAAGAAGAAGACCAAAAAGCCCGTGCCGTCTGATGACAAACGCACGGACCTGCAAAAGCATATTGATGCGCTGGAAGAATATAACCAGAAGGCGTGAACCCCGGTCACACTCTAAGAGTTTCTCAACCATATCCTTGAGGGCGGAGATAATGACAATGATGAGGAAGAAGACTCGTCAGAAGAACCCGAGGATTATGTGGCAAGTTGTCACATGATCTCTCATTCACCAATAAATGACACAGAAGCTCACTCGGCATCAGAAGATAATATAGAGGAGCTGGGGGCAGAAACGGTGCCAAAATCCTTGGAACCGTCAGACGAGATGATTGACATGTTGCTAAACGAAGCCCGTCAGAAGAGCAAAGCTGATCAAGAGCGTGAAATAGCCATATTCGAAAGGTCCAGGCATCGACATCAAGTTGAAGAAGTCATGGTAGGGATGAGTCGCAAATCACTCCAACCAGATCGAAGCACGCCCGCGGCAGACAAAAACAGGCTTAAGACAAGGAAACGGTTCGCTAAAGCCCTGTCAATGGGAATGAAGCTGCCCTCTTTCAAAGAAAATACTTCTATCAGTATACACCTTGACGAAGCGGATGTACATCCTAACTACTACTTATACCATCAGAGGATTGCACACCCTACCGAAGAATGCATGGCCTTTAAATAGTGGTGGCAGGGATACGTTGCTCACCGACAACATTTCAAGCGGATGAAGCGCAAAACTCGTCAGGAGCAGAGAAGCACGACAGATGAGCACAAAAGAACTGTCGGCAACTGCCACATGGTTGATGCCAGGGGATTGCAAGTTCTCACCTTCGAAAGCGATTCTGATGAAGAAGTAGCCCTCGGACCTCTCTTCAAGGAATCCACCTCAGGAAAAGAGGAAGAGATAAAAAAACTGTGAAAACATCCAGCTGCGTAATCGTACGTTGCCCGAAAAGAATCTCGGACCTACAAACAAGGGATCGAACAAAAAAGATAAGGGAAAGGAAAAAGTCCCTGAGGATATCGCCCTCGATGATCGAGTCGTCAAAGAGCTGGCATCCATGGACCCGCTCAAGAAAAACAAAGTGGATTACAATGTCCTGGCATACCTGAGGAAGATACCCTCACAGCTAAGCGTTTTGGATGCCCTTCTGTTGTCTAAAGAGGCACGAGATTCTCTGATCAGGGCATTACAAGAGCCCGAGCAGTTTCAAGCTTTCCTTACTGAAGAAAAGATGAAGGATGAGCTGGAAGAAGTGCACACAGCTGACATCACTTTCGGCGATGAAGATCTCCTCCTCGGAACGTGCGAGCACAACCGTCCCCTGTATGTCACCGGATACTGCCATGACATCAAGATAGGGAAGATCTTAGTTGACAACGGGTCCTCTATCAACCTCCTAAATGTGAGGGTGCTAAAAGAAATCTGCATGAGCGTTCAGCACCTCGCTCGGGATAAAATCACCATCTCTGGGTTCGACTCCCAGTCATCACGGACGCTCGGGTCTGTAATACTGACTTACGCTTTGGGCTGCTCGTCACTGATATCAAATTTCATGCCATTGACGCCAAGACATGCTACAACACTTTGCTCGGCAAATCTTGGTTACACGAGTACAACATCATCCTTTCTACACAACATCAGTGTATGAAGTATTTCAAAGATGGTCTCGAGTATACCGTGACGGGGGAACTAAACCCATTCTCCGTAAATGAAGTCCGAAAATACGAAGATGCAAAGTATTTCCTACAAGATTTTGAAGACACGGAAAGATACCATAAACCGGAGAATAAGCAAAAATCCATCACCACTATTCCGGTCTTCAGGAGCGATACCGAGGAGGAGGAAGAGATGGTTTATTCGGGGCCGCCCCAATGCAACAGGCCGGGACCATCTACCCCTATTATGGTCTTTGGCAGTGACTCTGAAGACGAAGTCAACGCAGTGTTCTCTATCCGTCCATTAGTGCAGGCCCTCACTAGAGATGATCAGAGTTTGCAAATCGCCAAGGTTCCGCGGCAGCACTACAGAGAGCTTGATGCGCTTGAAACTTATAGTGTGCAAGAGCCGCAGACATTCTACGTTCTGCCCAGGCAAAGAGGTGAAAAGGTGATCCTATTCTATCGTTCCACGGAGACTAAAGTCGCAAGAGAAGTCTAGCATGGTGCCGATTTCGCGCTCGACAGGCTCCAACCAATCCGTTTGCTCAGATACTACGCAGAGAGATTGAAAACGTTATTAAGACGCCAAGGCGTACCTTTCAAACAAACTGCTCGACAGGCTCAGTTCTACAACAGGATTTGGAACGTCCCCGGAACTCAGCGAAAATTGCCCAATGGAAAAATGGAAACGATTGGTCTTGGATATGTCAAGTCCAAGAAAGGGAGCAATTCCATAGCTGCCATGTCATAAATGAGCTCGATGAAGAAGGAGATACTCTTTTAAAAGACGTTGACGTTGAACCAGAATGAGGTCCTGCCATAAAAATGTCGAGTCCGTCATTTGAAGAACAGATGGACAAGCTAGTAAGGGAGGCGAGTCAAAAGGTTCGGAACGACCACAGCCGCAAAATGGCCATTTACGAGAAAGCCAAGACGCAACGCCTCCTTCAGCAGGTTACGGAGGATAATAATGCCCTTCACGGTCAGCCCGCCATGCATTCCCAAGATAAGAAAAAGGCCCGACACGAAGGCAAAAACAAGTTAAAGAACGAAAAAACGTTCGACAGCGGCAAAACAGATCCAAAAGGCCACGCGATCGAGAAAAGGTTAGCCGAAATCCATCGTTGATGAAGAAGATGGATCGGGAATATTCCTTCCCTCAAGACAAGACAAGGAAGATGTTCGACCTTGTCATGAAACATCAAATGATGACACTCCCGGAGTCTCGGCACCCCGATCAAGCAAATGAGGTTCATCACCCGGATTATTGCTCCTATCACCGAGCGATAGGACATCCTCTTAAAGACGGCTTCACCTTCAAAAACTGGGTCGAAGACCAATATCAACTCGGCGGATTCGCTCTATCCAACAATTGGAGGGTATCCCCACCACAAAAGCATGTGCCAAAAGCAACGTATATAGCGAGAGTAGAACCAAATCAACATCGGTCTTGGAAACGATCTCGTACCTGTCACGTGATAACGCTGTCGGAAGAAGGAGTGCACGAGAATATGTATGACCTCTCCTGGTGCTTCGAAAATGAGGATGAAGGTGAGTTGATCTCAGAATTTCCACCGGTGCCAAAAGAGTTGGAAGATGGGATACACACCACGGCGGACAACCTGAGAAAAGTCGACTTGGGGACAGCAAACAACCCACGGCCTATGTTCGTCAGTGAGCTGTTGTCTAAAGAACAGGTGGCTACACTAAAAGACGTGCTTATGCAGTATAAAGACTGCTTCACGTGGAACTATTCCGAGATGTCGGGGCAAGATCCAGAAATAGCTGTGCATAAATTGGCAATATCTCCGGACGTCAAGCCAGTCAAACAAGCACCAAGAAGAATGCAGCTCGAACTTGAAATGAGTATCAACGCCAAAGTCAAGAAGCTAATCAACTCCGGCTTCATCGAAGAAGTTCAATATCCCGACTGGATCGCTAACATTGTCCCAGTGATGAAGAAAAATGAGACGGTGCGTAGCTGCGTGGATTTCCGAGAGCTCAATAAAGCTTGCTCGAAGGATGATTTTCCCGTACCGGTTACCGAGTTGATGATAGATAATACGTCCACTCACGAAGTCTTCTCCTTCATGGACGAATCATCAGAGTATAATCAAATAAAGATGCATCCCGAAGACCAGAAGCATACCGCTTTCCGGACTCCTCTGGGCATATTCTGCTACAAAGTGATGCCTTCGGTCTGAAGAATGCCGACGCTACCTATCAGAGGACCATGACAAAGATTTTCGATGACCTTATACATGAAATCGTCGAATGTTATATCGATGACCTCGTAGTGAAAAGCAAATCGTACGAGGAACATTGGGAGCATTTGAAAACAGTGTTCCAATGTTTTCGTAAGTATAACCTGAAGATGAACCCTCTGAAATGCGCATTCAGAGTCTCCTCAGGCAAATTTCTAGGGTTCATCATACGACACCGGGGAATCGAAATAGATCCATCGAAGATCAAAGCGATTATGGAAATGCCCACTCCAAGAACTTTAAAACAGTTGCGGTCTCTACAAGGAAAGCTCGCGTATATCCGACGGTTCATAGCCAACCTCTCCGGAAAATACCGTCCCTACAGTCACCTGATGAAAAAGGGAACCCCGTTCATTTGGGATCGTAAATGCCAAAGCGTTGTAAGTCCACGGTAGCGCCCCGGCCGTCTAACTGACGCCAAATGCGGAACAAAAACTTTTACAGCTGGCGCTATCGCGTACTATAACCCGGATCTGCCATTAAAGCTAAACTAACAAACTACAAAGTGGGTAGAAATGTTATACCGAACGATCCGAGTCCTTCGGTCTTCAACCATCATCCCACGCTTTATTGCGGCTGCTCCGATCTCCTCTATCTCCAGTCTTCTCGTCCAGGTGGCACCACGTCGACGGATCTTTAAACGGGCTCCCGCCTCTGAACCGAGGCAACTCGGTCGTCAAGTTTGCTAAAAGAGACGACCAAGATGATGTAGAGAATGAGTAGAACACTTTGTCTCGCTTCGTCCAAAGCTATGGACGAACGGTTAATGAAGTTGCCATTTGAATTGACTGAAATGAGAAATGAGCAATCTAATTTTCATGAATCCAAACTATAATCTTTTAATCAAGCAACCATCACCATTCACCAAGAGGTGGCCGGCCACTTTATGGAGCAAGGGAGGTGAGTGTAGGAGCTAGGAGGTGACCACAAGAAAAAGATCAATCATCAAAAGAATGAGTCATAAACAACACCTCACTTAAACATTCAATGCATACATTGAACCAAAATAACCTAGTCACCCTTTCATTAAATGAATCATTAAATGCACTAATGAGTCACTTAACACCTTATCATCCTAGTCACTATCTAGAATCTTCTAGAATCATCAAGAAAAGATAAATCCGTTTTTAACTGAATGTTAAAGACGGGCGATAGAAAACTGGAAACTGGCAACTTCCAAAAGTGATCCTGAAACGAATTTCAGGATAACCCCGTATCAGTATAAACATACCCGCATTTGTATTACGACCGAATACAAATGCAACTGAGACAAAGATATTATATCTACACAGTATAATACTCGGATCCGGCTTAAACCAAAGCCCACCAGTATTATCTGCCCGAAATACGACACGTGCGTAAACGCACGTGCATTTTCCGAACCCTGTCATAAAACCATACGGTCTCTACAACGTTTCGCCCAAACTTGGGAAACTGTCTGTAGGGGACTCTAATGACTCATCAACACACTGGCACTGGGCATAACCACTAGCACGTCAGAGGTACGAGCTGTACGTAACGGTTGCCTATGTATTGATTGGAAGGAAAGCTGACGAGCGAACTCATCCAGAAACCCTACTGAGCATAACAGTGACAATATACATACAGTCCGGTCCGTTCGTCTATGAGTATCGCATATCGGCCTAGGGGCTGGTAACGTCAGACCCCCAATAGCGGTATAAGTCGTGTCAGAGAGTAGCCCAGAACACCCTGAGATACTACTGGAGTACCTACTAGTAAATCTCCTGCCTCGGCCGAGGGCTTTGTGTAATGGCTCTCCTAGACACAGCGCGATCTCACCCCAAATACCGGGAGAGACGAATCCCCTGCTGATCCGCTCACTTGCCTCCATGTAGCTCGGGACTGTACCCAAAAAAGACCTGTTTGCACGACTCCTTTGAGCCGTGGTAGGGTAGAAATCAAAGCACAGTGGGAACTCACACGAGACAAATGACGACCTCAGGTCGATGAACTAACCTGTACACATGTCACCAGGGAACTGCTATCTGACGATAGGTATAATACCAACTAGCAGGTTCCCGGCGAGTCATGTCCGGTGTACTCATAACCCAATGAGCACCTGTATACATCTTAGGTGGTGCAACTGACACCAGTGGCTTGTGAGACCGGACACCGCCCCTCGTCGGGGTCTCGACTGTATACACTAGTCTACTCTGGAATATCGATGCCCTGTCTCGAAACTCCCACGACTAGGGACACTTTAAGGATGTGCTTATAGACCCCAGCTCCCACGTATATGATCGCCATCATACTGCTGGCAGTCAAGCAAGAATCCTATGGGCTCTATCATCATGCAATAGTGAACTAAAGCATGTATACGATGATAAAGACAAACCAGATAGCATACTATCATCTCGAGTAAGACTGGCATATCGGTATAGGTCCTGCCTCAATCATTGCAATCACGTACCTGCGATCCAATAATTGACTTTGAGGGCACTATATCCAACAATCTCCCACTTGCACTTAAGGATAATTATTGCGATGTCGCATACTCACAGCCCGTGTGATACCGAACATCCAACTCCTCTACTAATCAGTTTCACAAAGCTCGTTTGTAAAACTATTGCGTTCGAGAAATAGCCTCAGTGAGTGGATCCACCCTGATATTTCTTTCTATGTCTCTCTTAATCTCAAGTTCGCAGAGAAAACCATCTCCCGAATCGAGTAATACCTGTCTTAGAATATGTCTGGATATCTGATGGGACCTAGTTCATAAATGAACTCCATATCCAAACTTCTTAGACTGTATCGATCACTGAAACTAATCAGTGTCCAGCACCATGCCTCCCACAGTATCCTCTTGGACCACCTGTCCATAATACTGTCCCTCGTTAGAGGGAAAATTATAACTCTGACAATCTCTCTGTCATCTTTGTCACCTTGGAAGTCTGGAATGATAACCGTCTTCTCAAGGAGGCTGCCATTATCAAATCCATAGAACACTCATTCATGTTCTAAAACTGCTTCCTAATGTTTCTCCAGGATTGGATTAATATAAACTTATCGCATCTAGTGCAAAAACAACATCTGGTGTGGTACTTGACATTTCATGATTGACTCAATTGCCTAAGCAAGTGATCTGCCAATCATGCACGTCCCTCTCCCCTTTAGTTTGTAAGACACCTTTAGAGAGGGTGACTCCATCACCTGCAGGTACACTACCATGTCCGGAGTCATTTATTCTAAATACCTTTAGAATATTGTCAAAGTACCCACATTGGGAAACTACCCAAATCAAGATCTAAAACCATAGATCTAGAAACCAGAATGTCTGATATTATATCCATATCCTTTGTGGAGAAACAAATGTGTGACGACCACAGTACAACCGATCGTAGTATAGGAATTTTACTTCCTACTCTGTGTATGTCATCCAAATATCAGGACATCACACCCTACTACCTTCTCAACAGATCCATCCCCTATTCTAATGAAGTCAAACCCATGACTTTCACATCCAAATTAGATGATCTATCTCCGCTATATTTGCTCAAGTCTATAAATAGACATAAGGTACTTGCCCACTATGCTTCCGCTGCTCCCACTGACCACAACAACCCTCTGGCAGAATAATATACACGTGCACTTCTAAAACTAGTTTAGAACGACGCTATACTTATCCTCCTGCCGGGTCTCATAGTCTGGAACAACAGTAGTGTCAAGTCTGGGTAAACAAGAACCTCCCTATCACCGTCCTTGAGGCTACCGGAGTACCTCTCGGGTGTCTGAGGTTACCCACCATATCTGCGGAGTGGCTATTGGAATGTCAAACCTGATTGAATATATAGGTCCTATTAAATTTTTCGTAATCGTTCGCGGTTCTGGAATCTCTTCCAGTTCTACCATACTCCCACTATTGTTTTCTGAAAAAATCCATTTTACTAAAACTGTGGCGAGTCAAGAACAATATCACTATTGATCTTCCAGATGGTAGAAAGTCAACCCTCGACATAGCCCGGGTCAACCCACAAACTACCATTACAGAAACGTGCCTTGATTTATCCAGAGTCTGGTTTTAAGCATAAGCTGGACAACTCCCCATACCTTAACATCGTTAAGATATGAACCATTCTATATCCAATATAGAAACTTTGGCACTTATTTAATTGGAACCAGATTCTAATCATGCAGCTGTCTCCAGTGCATATCAACTTAATGGAGAGAGGCTAATCAGTATTACTCAACTTAGAAATCCATCCAATTATGAGTAACCTGAAAGAGAAACAAGTTTCTCAAAACTATTACTATCATCTGAATACCAATCACAAGAATCTACATCTTCGATCTCTTTGAAGAATCCCGATACTTGTGACATCTGGTTCTCTACTTTATTCTTATACCCACAACTTTTCAAGACTTAGACCTTGTATTTCTACGAAACACTTGTCTAAAAACTAGAGAAGTCATAAGTAAACAAAACATAGTACGAGGACCTACCCTTTTGTCCTGATGGACACTGGACAACATATAATACTCTGTATAAGTCCGCTGAGTTGAATAACTCAAAACCTGTGCGTTGTAGGTTGAAAACTGTACCCAGGCGATTTCCTCAAATATCACCAATTACAATGAATTCCGATATAATGAGGATGATCACCTTATTCCCAATAACTTACACCCACTCATTATCTGTAAAACCATACAAATGTGAGAATCATACCTGGTAAATACATAACCTGGAGTAAGTATCTAATCGGGAAATCAGTTTTCCTTTAATAATGCACTGAAACATGAAAATGTTTTGTAGGGGTATCCTGGTATTCCTAGTAATGTCCTTTCCATAATCCAATTCATGACTTTAACCGTATATTTATTTGCCATCTATCCAAATCCCTTTATTTGTCTTTAGTCATTTCCTTCTGTACACCATCGTTAGGCTAAGTGGTTTTCTTCCTTCCCTACCGTTCGGCACCAGCCTATGGTTTGGAAGAAGACTATCCAGTAAGCATAATAGGTGTACCCTCCTAAACCAAGGAGTACTCACAACTCGAGAGAAGGTGATGATAAAAGACAACTGAATAATACCTTATTCTATTTCTCCCGAACTGGGGAAAAAGCAAAGGTGAAAATAGGAGTGGCGATGAAGTACGCGGTTTGATCGTGAATGATAACAGTCGCAATTTACTTTGCTCTCTTTCTAATCCCTTTATTTTATCTTTACATATTACCTTCTGTACACCCTACTTAGGCTAATTGGTTTTCTTCATTCTCTACCTTTCGGCATCTGCCTATGGTTTGGAATAAGACTATCCAATAAGCGTAATAGGTGTACTCTCCTAAACCAAGGAGCCCTCACAACCTAAGAGAAGGTGATAACAAAAGACAACTGAATAAACCAATTCTATTTCTCCTGAACCTGGATCCATCCTCGAAGAAATCCCTTCGAGTTCGTATATAACCATACGATAGATCTATCCAATGGAAGTGGATGTCTGTAGCTATACGGGGTGTTCTGAGAAATACAAAGGGTAAAAGAAGGAGCGGCAATGACTTATGCAACTTTAGACAATCCAAAGGCCAGTATTTTAAGAAGGTTCGATCAACTTGGTCACTGAGTGATAGTCTAGGGTCGGTCAAAGGTCGCTGCCAAAGAGAGAGAGAAAAGAAACACTCTGCGTGCACTCTAAACCAGATCAGAATGGTTATCACTTTATCTAATCAAGAAACCTCCCACTGTACCGTCAAATTCTCCTCCAAACCTTAAAGAAGAATCAATCGGAATCACCCGAAAAGTAAACCAACTCATCAGTGGGAATCGGGATCCAACTATCATCGCATGATAACTTGATGGAAGCCACTCAAGTTATCACACTCCAGAAGGTATGCGCATGCCTGGCAAGTTTCCTGTATGTTTGAAACTCCCGATATGATTTTTGCCTCATACTCTTATGACCTTGACTTTGGCCAACAAATCATAAGTCACATGTCAAGTTCTGCCCGTCGCTATCCAGGTCAATTTGAACCCACCCGCACATGCTCTTGACTTTGGCCAACAAGGCAGAACGACTGTCCCAAACCAACGCATCTATCTATACAATAGATAAATACCCAGCAGCTACCAAACACTATGCCTTGACTTTGACCAACAAACATAGCTTGAATACTACTGACCATCCATAAGAAATGACGAAGGGCTACAGCTGGTTTTTGGCGAAAAACCTTTAACGTAATGAACTTGATCTCGTTGAAGGAACCTGATGGCTTTTCATAAAAATATAGTGACGAAAACCTTTTGCTAAAGAGGTCATTCCCGGTGAAGGGATCTCGGCTCTTTCCTCGTAGAATGAGGTGCAGGATATTCTAACTGAATACCGCGATGCAAAGCAACTTGTAATCGACTATAGTGAATTTTTACCCTGACGTAAACTTCTGCCCAAGGGGTCACTTCCGGTGAAGGGATCCCGGCCCTTGCCTCGTCGAATGAGGTGCAGGATATTCTAACTGAATATCACTGTGCAAAACAAAAGGAAACGTCTTTGTAATAACACCTTTTAAAACTGGTTCCAACAACAGCCAAATATAGGTTTGTTTTACTTTGCATTGATCAGAATCAACGCAGTCCCATCAATCAATCACACCAGAAAAGAACGAAAATAAAATGTACGTATATGCCATCCGCATTCGTCACTGGGTCCCGTCATCACCCGTTAGGTTACTTAACTAACGACAGAGCGGGGACTGGACTAGCACGGGTGTAAAACATATACAACATCTAATAGTATATATACCAATATACAATTATCGCTCCAGGCGTGATAATATGCAACATTACAGAAAAGTAATAAGCATCACAAAACAATACAGATAATCTGGGATCCCCGGGTTTCACAGAGCCGCTACTAAAACCCGACGTTCCCCTGGTCGTGTGGATAGCCTGTGCAATGAAATTTAGACCCCTACGGGTGCGGCAAGTTACCCGCTAAAACCTGAAGCGAGGCAACCCCCTACAGCATAGTGAATGGACCACCCAGCACTTCACGGAATCCGGTAACTTGAGCACCCCTCCTTGGATCAACCTGTACCCCTACGAGTGCGGCGAATAGTCTGCCAATTCTAGAGTGAGGCCCCTCTGCCTCTCAAAGCCATGAGATACGGACCCGTTGCCCTCCATAACCCGGCTATCCGTGCACTCCGTCGCGGGGTAATTCTAGTACAGAAAAGAAAAATATACAACGGGTACATCGACCTCATCCCGGTCGTGCCCCAAAAGAATATTATACAAACAGGCAGTGACGGCAGTCCACATGTTGGATGCTCGCCCCGCAATATCAAATGTACAAATAAATTTAAACTGCACTACCATTGCACACTGCTATCCACCACGACAAATCCGCAACATCACAGCACAACACAGAACATCAACGTGAATGTCACGTTCGCAAATCCGTCTAAAAGGACTATAGCAATTAGACGCAATTTAACGCTCAAATGATATTCCCGGTCGGAGATATAATGTAAATACTGCATACTAACAAGTTTAAAATTTCGATCGACAATATTTCCCAAAGTAGGCCCCACGAACATCTGCTGTACAGTAATAAACTGGGCCCAAAAGAAATATACAAAAAACCACAATTTCCACTTAAGAAGCCACTGTACAAATTTAAAACACTGAACCCACAGACTGGCCGCGGATGCGCGGTCAATTCCTAGATTTGACCGCGGATCCGCGGCGGTCTTGTAGGGTCACGTGACCAAATTTCTACAGTTAGCTTAAAAAACCCTGCTCAATTTTCTGGGATGATCAAAATAATTTTTAGACACTGTTTAAAATCGACAGAAAGTTTACACATGGAAATTACGATTTTCGATAATCCGTTCGATCGATATTTTAAACGTGTTAGCGCAAGTTAGTAAAGCTTAATGGTGAGACTCTGATACCACTGTAAGTCCACGGTAGCGCCCCGGCCGTCTAACAGACGCCAAATGCGGAACAAAAACTTTTACAGCTGGCACTATCGCGTACTATAACCCGGATCTGCCATTAAAGCTAAACTAACAAACTAAAAATTGGGTAGAAATGTTATACCGAACGATCCGAGTCCTTCGGTCTTCAACCATCATCCCACACTTTGTTGCGGCTGCTCCGATCTCCTCGATCTCCAGTCTTCTCGTCCAGGTGGCACCACGTCGACGGATCTTTAAACGGGCTCCCACCTCTGAACCGAGGCAACTCGGTCGTCAAGTTTGCTAAAAGAGACGACCAAGATGATGTAGAGAATGAGTAGAACACTTTGTCTCGCTTCGTCCAAAGCTATGGACGAACGGTTAATGAAGTTGCCATTTGGATTGATTGAAATGAGAAATGAGCAATCTAATTTTCATGAATCCAAATTATAATCTTTTAATCAAGCAACCATTACCATTCACCAAGAGGTGGCCGGCCACTTTATGGAGCAAGGGAGGTGAGTGTAGGAGCTAGGAGGTGACCACAAGAAAAAGATCAATCATCAAAAGAATGAGTCATAAACAACACCTCACTTAAACATTCAATGCATACATTGAACCAAAATAACCTAGTCACCCTTTCATTAAATGAATCATTAAATGCACTAATGAGTCACTTAACACCTCATCATCCTAATCACTATCTAGAATCTTCTAGAATCATCAAGAAAAGATAAATCCGTTTTTAACCGAATGTTAAGACGGGCGATAGAAAACTGGAAACTGGCAACTTCCAAAAGTGATCCTGAAACGAATTTCAGGATAACCCCGTATCAGTATAAACATACCCGCATTTGTATTACGACCGAATACAAATGCAACTGAGACAAAGATATTATATCTACACAGTATAATACTCGGATCCGGCTTAAACCAAAGCCCACCAGTATTATCTGCCCGAAATACGACACGTGTGTAAACGCACGTGCATTTTCCGAACCCTGCCATAAAACCATACGGCCTCTACAACGTTTCGCCCGAACTTGGGAAACTGTCTGTGGGGAACTCTAATGACTCATCAACACACTGGCACTGGGCATAACCACTAGCACGTCAAAGGTACGAGCTGTACGTAACGGTTGCTTATGTATTGATTGGAAGGAAAGCTGAAGAGCGAACTCATCCAGAAACCCTACTGAGCCTAACAGTGACAATATACATACAGTCCGGTCCGTTCGTCTATGAGTATTGCATATCGGCCTAGGGGCTGGTAACGTCAGACCCCCAATAGCGGTATAAGTCGTGTCAGAGAGTAGCCCAGAACACCCTGAGATACTTCTGGAGTACCTACCAGTAAATCTCCTGCCTCGGCCGAGGGCTTTGTGTAATGGCTCTCCTAGACACAGCGCGCTCTCACCCCAAATACCGGGAGAGACGAATCCCCTGCTGATCCGCTCACTTGCCTCCATGTGGCTCGGGACTGTACCTAAAAAAGACCTGTTTGCACGACTCCTTTGAGCCGTGGTAGGGTAGAAATCAAAGCACAGTAGGAACTCACACGAGACAAATGATGACCTCAGGTCGATGAACTAACCTATACACATGTCACCAGGGAACTGCTATCTCACGATAGGTATAATACAAACATCAGGTTCCCGGCGAGTCCTGTTCGGTGTACTCATAACCCAATGAGCACCTGTATACATTTTAGGTGATGCAACTGACACCAGTGGCTTGTGAGACCGGCCACCGCCCCTCGTCGGGGTCTCGACTGTATACACTAGTCTACTCTGGAGTATCGATGCCCTGTCTCGAAACTCCCATGACTAGGGACACTTTAAGGATGTGCTTATAGACCCCAGCTCCCACGTATATGATCGCCATCATACTGCTGGCAGTCAAGCAAGAATCCTATGGGCTCTATCATCATGTAATAGTGAACTAAAGCATGTATACGATGATAAAGACAAACCAGATAGCATACTATCATCTCGAGTAAGACTGTCATAACGGTATAGGTCCTGCCTCAATCATTGCAATCACGTACCTGCGATCCAATAATTGACTTTGAGGGCACTATATCCAACGAGCGCACTGGACGAAATCAAGCAATACCTGCAGAATCCGCCGATACTGACCGCTCCGGTCAAGGGAAAGCCCCTCATCCTGTACACAACCGCCCTTGAAGGTTCTTTAGGCACGCTATGGGCGCAGGAGAATGACCAAGGGAAAGAGAGAGCCTTCTACTATTTGAGTCGAGTTCTCCTGGGGGCAGAGAACAATTACTCCCCTATCGAAAAACACTGCATGGCATTAATCTTCGCGATAACGAAGCTTTGGCATTATGCTTTGGCGCATGAGGTCCATCTCATATCAAAAGTGGATCCTCTTAAATATTTGATGTCAAGAACCATACTAATGGGCCGGCTCGCTAAATGGACCCCACTCTTAATGGAATTCTCGATAACATACCGACCTCTCAAGGCAATGAAAGGCCAGGCCATTGCCGACTTCCTCGCTGAGCATCCGATACCTGGTGACTCACCTTTAAATTGAGAACTGCCAGACGAGCACGCGTTTGACACAATCGACGGGGAGAAAGGAGGGAGTAATACCCGATGGCAACTCTACTTCAATAGGGCATCTTCCATGAAGAAGCGAAAGCATAGCTCCCCCGTAATCAAATTTGGGGTAGGCCTCATCTTCGTCACTCCACAAGGAGGGATAATGCGCTTTGCCTTTTCCTTAATAAAGCCGAGGACAAACAATGAAGCAGAATATGAGGCTTTGATAGCAGGTCTTGAGATCGCTGTCGACATGGGAATCGAAAACCTCCTCATGTACGGAGACTCCTAGCTGGTCGTTAGCCAAGTAAACGGTGACTATCAGACGTGCAAACCAGAGTTGGTAAAATACGGCGTAAGAGTACAACAGTTACTAACTCAAATTCCCTCCTACGCCTGGAAAGCATACCGCGTATAGAAAATAGCAAAGCGGATGCATTAGCCAAACTCGCTAAAGAACTGGCTGACGAAAATCTCGATGACGTAAAGATCATTGTGCAGAGCCATCAGGTTCTCGCACCAGCAGAAATATCTCCGGAGTCGTCTGAAAAAAGGGAAGTGACCAAGCAAACAGCCCTACAAATAGAGGACCAAGAATAGGCTAAGGATTGGAGAGAAGTCTTTATAAACTACTTCAAATCCCGTCAAACACCGGAAGATGCATCCTCAAGACATCAGCTCATGAAACGAGCTATGTTTTTCGCCTTCATCAAGAATACTCTATATAAGAGATCGTTCGACTCTCTGTGGCTGAGATGCCTGGGACCGGAAGAAACAAGGAGAGTCGTCCAAGAAACTCACGACGGACTCTGCGGTTCTTATCAAGCCGGGCCAAAAATGAAGCTGAAAATCAAAAGAATGGGCTACTATTGGCCCACGATGATTCAGGACTGTCTCGAATACAAGAAGCAGTGCCACTCGTGACAAATTCAAGGAGACTTCATCCACCAGCATCCAAAACCCGCTACACCCAACAGTGGCTAGCTGGCCGTTCGAAATGTGGGAAACCGACATAATTGGGCCCATCGAACCAGCGTCATCCAAAGGACATCGGTTCATATTGGCGACAACTAATTACTTCTCTAAATGGGCAGAAGCCATATCGCTAAGAGAAGTGAAGACGGAGAACATCCGCCATTTCTTCAAGACACACGTCATTTATCGGTTCGGCACTCCGCGACGGATTATCTCTGATAACGGGACGGCCTACAGAAGTCACAGAATCAGTCGCTTCGGACAACAGCATAACATAGACTGGAGATACTCTTCGGTCTATAATCCCCGAGCTAACGGTCTAGCTGAGGCTTTCAACAAAACCTTGTTGACAAAAATCATAAAGAAGATGGTGTCCAAAAATAAAAAGGACTGGCACGAGAGACTGCATGAAGCTCTCTAGGCGTATCGAACTACGTTCAAAATAGCTACGAATACAATACCGTATGCATTGCTATTCGGCACGAAAGCAGTACTCCCCTTGGAGATAGAGCTACCATATCTACGAGTGGCGGTTCATTACGAACTAACGGATGAAGAGAATGCTCATCTTCGGCTTGAAGAGCTCGACGTCCTCAATGAAACTCGTCTCATGGCGCAGTAAAACTTGGAGGCTTACAAAGCAAAGATGACACGCTCATACGAAAGATTGACTAGACCGAGATCATTCCGCCAAGGCGAACTTGTGCTAGTTGTCAAAAGACATATGATCCCCAATCATGCCAAACGGAGGAAATTCGAGCCAAACTACGAGGGCCCGTACATCATAGACAAAGTCCAAAGTGGGTCTTACTTGCCCATGGATATGCATGGCGAAAGACCCTTCCGGCCAATAAACGGCCGATTCCTTAAGAAATACTATGCCTGACGAATCACAGCCCAGATTAATGATAGATGACGACGCTTGTGTCCGCTTGCTATCTTCCTGAGTAGCAAACTCTGTACGTTCTATCTGGCAAAACTTCGCCACAAACACTAACATGGACCGAAACGTCCCTAAACTAACAATGGACCGTAATGTCCTGAAAATAGCTACGGACCGAAACGTCCCTAAACTAACAATGGACCGTAATGTCCTGAAACTAGCTGCGGACCGAAACGTCGCTAAACTAACAATGGACCGTAATGTCCTGAAAACTAGCTGCGGACCGAAACGTCCCTAAACTAACAATGGACCGTAATGTCCTGAAACTAGCTGCGGACCAAAACGTCCCTAAACTAACAATGGACCGCAATGTCCTGAAACTAGCTGGGGACCGAAACGTCCCTAACCTAACAATGGACCGCAATGTCCTGAAACTAGCTGCGGACCGTAATGTCCTTAAACTACTATGAACCGCAGCATCCTTAGGCTAACGCGGCGCAAAAACAAAAAAAAAGGTACGTCCATAAGCGAAATAGGCACGGATGAAAACCCGAAAGGGCTCCATGAGTAAAAACAACAGGGCTATCGGCGAGTTTGTGAAAACCCGAAAGGGCGCAGACTTATAAAAAAATTCATGTGCACTTGCAAGGTCCCCTCGACCTTGTAAGGAGAAAATACCTGTGTGAGATCCTTACGACTCACAAGGGAGCAAAACACTCAGGAATTCTCACGATACCTAAGGAGAAATTACACTTACGAGATCCTCATGACTTGTAAGGAGAATTCCCCCCCCCCATGAGACCCTCACGGCTCATAGGATTCAAAAGTCTTAAGATACAGGGACCTGAACCTGTTCTTAAGCTATCATATCCCCGAAACTGCCCAACAGGCGGTCAATATTGACCCTTGTATACAATCCACGGGCATAAATAAGCGTTCCCTCGTCCAGTTCCACCAATGGTGTGAAATTCCCCTATTTGGTGAACACACTTGTAGGTCCTCTCGACTTGCAAGGAGAAAACGCTCTTGTGAGATCCTTATGACTCTCAAGAGAAAACGCACTTAGGAGTCCTCATGACCCCTAAGGAGAAATTACACCTACGAGATCCTCATGACTCGTTGGGAGAAATAACTTTATGAGACCCTTACGGCTCACGAAGTCAAAAGCCTTAGTCGTCAGGTCCCTAACCATGTTTGCGTCGCCACCTTTGTTCGAACCGACAAAGGCAAATGATGATTCGCTCCTGGTAATGTCCCAGTGGTAGCGATGCTGATGCCTAAATCGGTATCAAATTTTAAGTCCTTTCACGGTAAATGATGATTCGCTCCTGGCCATATTCCAGTCGCAGCGATGCTGATGCTAAGATTGGTATCAGATCTCAAGTCCATACTCGCAACAAAATCAACGAGCCACAAAGACATATAAAAATATCCGAAATGATTGGGCAACTCGCAAGAAAAAGCAGCGAGTAAAAAGAATAATAGCCGAAATGATTGGGCACCGCGAAAAATAGCCGAAATGTTTGGACAATCGTGACTTTCGCAATATAAAAAGATGAAATGATAGAGCAACGCGGAAAGAAATAAAAAAATGGAGTAAAACTTTTGCCCTACAGGCGAGTCCATACTGACCCCTGTATACAATCCATGGGCATAAACGAAAAGGGAACCATATTTCCCAACAGACTCTGTCAAAGGGAGAGTCAGATCTCGACGGCGACATCTGCATCCCAGAAGATCAACACGGCGTTTCTTCTGGACACCGCAGAAAGCAGAGCAAGTGAACCCTGACACCGCAGAAAGCGAAACAAGTCAACCAATGACCTCCCCACCGGAGCAACGCTCCGTCACGGAAACAAGTTAACCAATGACCTCCCCGCCGGAGCAACGCTCCGTCTCGGAAACAAGTCAACCAATGAAATCCCCACCGGAGCAATGCTCCGTCTTGGAAACAAGTCAACCAATGACCTCCCCACCAGAGCAATGCTCCGTCTCGGAAACAAGTCAACCAATGACCTTCCCGCCGGAGCAATGCTCCATCTTGAAAACAAGTCAACCAATGACCTCCCCGCCGGAGCAATGCCCCGTCTCGGAAACAAGTCAAACAATGACCTCCCCGCTGGAGCAACGCTCCATATCGGAAACAAGTCAACCAATGACCTCCCCACCGGAGCAACGCTCATCTCGGAAACATGTCAACCAATGACCTCCCCGCCGGAGCAATGCCCCGTCTCGGAAACAAGTCAACCAATGACCTCCCTGCCGGAGCAATGCTCCGTCTCGGAAACAAGTCAACCAATGACCTCCCCGCCGGAACAATGCTCCGTCTCGGAATCAAGCCAACCAATAATCTCTCGATTCGTCTCGACCCCAAGGGAAATCAATGTCACTGCACAAACCTCTTAACCCGTAAAAAGAAAACTCTCTTATGAGATCCTTACGACTCTCAAAAGAAAACACACTTAGGAGTCCTCATGACCCCTAAAGAGAAATTACACCTACGAGATCCTCTCGACTCGTGGGGAGAAACGTCTTTATGAGACCCTCATGGCTCATAAAGTTGAAAAAGTCTTAGGTAGCAGATCTGAACCTATTTCCTAAGCCATCGCTACCTTACAAGGAATTCAAGATGAACCGTTATCTACCATCTACAGGCCATATTTGCTAAAGTCACATGCCAATGACATGACGAAGAAAAGAAAGCAATAGTATGAGATAAAATATGCTTTTTATTCAGGAATTCAAGTGAATACAGGATACATCACATAAAAGAATCAAAAATGAATTCATGTTATTCGCCAATTAAAAATTTTCAGTCAAAAAATTATACAGAAACGGCTGCTAAGAAGGAGGCATCTTCAATAAGTCAGCAAGCCGCTCGCACATTCCTCTCAATACCTTCTCTTGGTCAGCCACCGCAGCCAACTCCGCTTCAATTTGAGCTCGCTGCTGCGAACAGGATGAAAGCTTTTCGTCAGCTTCTAGCATGGCAGCTTTGCAGTCCTGAACGACCCGCTCGGTAGAGTCAAGCGTCCGCCTCTGCATCAACCCATCCGAAATGCATCGCTGGAGATTGTCGAAGACGGCTTTTAACCGCGCAGCATTCGCTTCAATCTGGGCGCGCAATCGGACAGACTTGTTGAAAGCCACCTCGTGTTCCTTTCGTCTCAGGGTCGCCTCTTGTTCAAAATGACGGAGGAAAGGAACACTATGCTCAACCTACGCAGCTCGCTGAGAATTCAAAGCCAGAACCTCAGGAGCAAGACGCTTGAGCTCAATCTCGTGCAGGCAAGCTTCGATCTTTCTGCAGTAATAAACCCAAGACTCAACGACACCTTCATCATGGAAATTCATGAGCGTCGCCAGCATAGGATTAACCTCAACGACAAAATCTGCAGCGGATGTAAGGGCCTCGGCGTCAAGATCCTCGACGAACTCGCTCAACATCCATCGGCTATTCGCGACGCCCTTGGAAGATGGGCGTTTAGCAAAGGGCCCTACCGGCATTAGGATGCGAGACTCAAAAGGAGCTGGAGCCGGTGCGATTGCTACAAAACAAATTATGATCAAATGTCGACTCGGGAGGTGAAGAAAATACACGACCGATAGATTCTACTATACCGACTGTGGCAGGTGGCAAAATTGGGAGTACCGAAGGCACGGCTAGTCTCTTGTCTCCTCCTCCGATCCGTGACGCTGCGATCAATATAAAGAAGACTTAGCAACAATACGGCTATTCATAAAAGAAAGAAGGAGACAATAGCTAAAGGATATACTAACCAGTACCAGGAGGCGGAATGACTTCCGACTGGAAGGAGAAATGCGGGTTCAGCACCTGATATAGATGGTCAAAAAGGACTCTTGCAAAGTTGTGACAATAGACTATCAATACAAGGAGGATGGTACCCATGGCGAAACCGATAAATCGCAAACATATACCTTCCAGCATTTCAGAGGACATAGGAGAAGGCGAGGGAACAACAGCCGTCATGGCGGCGACTGGAGGTGCTTCGGATGGCACAATCACAGTTTTCACTGCACCTACAAACAAAATATCGTCAAAGAGAGCTGAACGAGATTGAGAAATAAAAAGCGAACAGTGACTCAAGACCTACCTGATGGGTCATCAACCAAAACCACGACGGAAGCATCACCAGGCATAGCGGCTTCTTCGCTCCCCCTCAAAGGAGTAGTTTCTGCGCCCATGGCTTCATCCCCTGATTCGACGAGGGCCGTCGTGACGCTTGCGATGCCCGCCGATACCAGAGAGCCACACGGGGAAAGTGCGATGGTCTGGACAGTCCCAGATTCCAGAGAGAGGATAGCAATTTCGGACACGGTAACCGCTAGGGTTTCACCCGTCATCCCATCGCCGGGACTTGGCCCTGCAGAAAATGTATATGTAAAAATTCGAAGATCAAGTTCTAGTAAAAGACTCAGCGTTACGTTACCTTGAAGCAGCTTTTCGGTTTCTTCCCGAGCTATGCGCTTAATCTGTCTACGGGCGGTAGACAACGCAGAGGGAACATCCGCCGAAGGAGTATCAGCAAGCCGAATGATACTTGAGCCTGCACCCACGGCCAAACTGGCATCACGTTCCCTCGCCGCATGCTTCCTACGCTTCCTTTCGGTCTGAGCAGTAAGAAGCGATCTCCTCAAGACCTCTGATAAGAGGATATCGTCGTCTGAACCAAGCTCTGCCTCTGGAGCCGTTACAGCATCCTTCATCGGCTGCTTCAGCAAAGCCTCCTGCGGGGACGTTGGGAGAGCTGGGGCCACAACAGCTGGCTCTGGATGTTTTGCTGCATCGCTGCTCGGGATCGGCACTACACTTGGAATAACCCGAGTCAAGGTAGTCCCTGCAGCAAGATGAAAGAAAGGGTCAGAGCACGAATAAAGAAAGGAATAAAGGCATAATGAACGGAATTTTACCAAGGCCCAAACAAACGCGAAGCCTCTCTTCCTCTTCAAATGTCTTGAGGAAAGCCGCGAGAACCTCTTCGGCAGAAATACCTGTTGAAAAAGAAAGCGTCAGTAGAAGCATAATAAAAGAAGATAGCCGCAGAAGAATGTAACTGAAGTACACCTGACTTCGCGATAGTGATCAGTGCCGCTTCATCGTGAGCCAGTCGCTCGGAAGCCACGAGGGCAACCTGGAGATCAGTATCATCCGCAGGCGCGATGAATAAACCCTCATTAGTCCCATACTCGCATAAACCCTCGCTGTAAGGAGCATGTGGCTCCTGGCCAAATATGACGTCGGCAGAAAACAGTGACTTCTTCTTCTTTGCAAGCGAGCGCCGACAGCCGATGATAAGAGCTTGCGCTTAACAGGCATTTTTGGGGGCAGGTCCCGATTTCTATACCAACGCCAGACTCTGGGGATGCTGCAGCTACCGTTTCTATAGGAACACGGGGTAGAGGCTTCTTAGAAAAGGCGCGCGGGACTGCAACCGTAGCAGCTTCTCTTAAGGAAGGACCAACAGTGGTTCGTCGCTTTAAGGGGACAGCTGGATTACCGGCAGAGACCGCACCCTTGCGATCTAGTAGTAACCGCCTTTCTTCCCTAATAACAGCACCCGTCGCATGTTGGTACCACGCCAGGTATGCGTTCGAAGCTTTCGGAACATAGCTCAGCTCACTGATGAGAAAGTTGGAACTGGTATTTAGCCGCATGAAGTGGTGCAGCGCACTGCGGATACCCTCTTCCGTAGCAACTGGCTCAGCTAAAAAGCCTCAAGTGGGACACCCTGATCGTAACTCGACTGTTGAGCAAAACGGTGCGGGTTGTACCTCATGAACAGCGCCGAGTCGCTCTGCCTGAACACTAAAAAGCCCATCCTGATTGAATAAAAATGCAGAATCTCCCGAGCCTTCAATGTAGGAGCCCTGTCTTTGAAGGTATCGCGTAGCAGCTGCACCGTTTTAGTGGATTCCTTACCGATAGTTAAGACCTTATCGACAAAATTCATGCTATTCCCGACCATACGCAGGCGAAGGACCAGACCCCGAGCCTCTCGCTGTGACGGATCTAAAGCAGAAGCGTCAACTAGAAACATAACCTGGGGGAAATTATAACTGTCATAGAAACAGGGCCGTTTGTGGACTCCAAAAGCGCCGAGCACATGCAGTTCGATCCACGACGTGAAATAGTGCAGCGGGAGATGTACGGGATGTACCCCCGGCTGAGTGGTGTCTGCCGCTAAGCTTAGGCTATGATACAGGTGAGCCAGCCCAGGGATCCCGACGGCCACTCGCGTCCCGGCAACCATTCGGTGAGCCGGATAGAAGACGGATGGCCTCATATAGCGAGGGTGCATTGGGAACACAAACCAGCTTAACCATAGCCTAAGGAACCCCAAAAAGAACGTTTCTTCGTCGACATCTGAAGCTGTGAGCTCTGCAAAAGGGACGACCGGGGTGTCTGGGATGAAGAAATTCCTTTGATCCGCTTCCGCTGTCGGCTGATTGTCCAAGACAAAACCAAAAGGATCGTCAAGCTTGGCGAATTCCGCGGCTTGTTTTGACAAGACTTCTGGGCGAAGAAAGCGGGCGATGAAATCCGTGAAGCTGACTCCGTGCCCACCGGACTTGAGAAACAGACTCTCGTAAATGTTCAACACCTTGATTAGACTAAGGAACCGATGTTGAATAGCATTCTTCGGAGTAAGACCCATCACCACTGATTTGGTGGCAAAGATGTACTCATCAGGGGGAAGTATTTCTTCGTAATGTTGTTAGTTGTATGTATGCCCTAGAGGCCAGTATTGTACAGATGATGTATATTATATTGGATGCTTGGACATATATAGAGAGGACTTTCTTGCTCGACATGATATTATGCTATTTGGTTGCTCTTTTTCTTAACATGTGTACTTGTCTCTTTATACTGTCTTATAGTTACATGTTGGTAAAGTCCTTAAGATGTATACTTGACTACCTGGACTATGATGTGGATCATACTAGTGGGGACATGGTAGTCCATAAGTACATCCTTCAAGATCCCTAGTCATAGGCGTATCGAGATGGGGCATCGATATACCAGTGTAGACTAGCATATACGCTTCTCGACCCATGAGATGGGCGATGGATGATCCCATATCCATTGGTGTTTGACATCAGAGATGGTATACGGGTGCTCAGTGGAGACTGGGTACACTGGACGGACTCGCCAAGAACTCCCAGATGGTATTATACCTCACGTCAGATGGCAGTTCTCTGGTGACACTTGTGCAGGTTAGTCTGTAGACCCGAGATCGTCATAGAGTCTTGTGTGATTCCCACTGTGCTTTGATTTCCACCTTACCACGTCCATGAGGGCATGCAAAACGGTGGTTTTTGGGTACAGTCCCGAGTCACATAGAGGCAATGAGCGATAGAAGGGGTTTCGTCTCTCCCGGTATTGGGAGTTGATGTTGCGCTGTGCTCGATTGGCCGTAACAGGGAAGTCTCTGGCCAGGGCTGATTTAGAGATTTACTGGTAAGTGTTACCAGTAGTTTCTTGACCCGTTATGAGCCTCATATCGGCACGACTTATCAGTTATTTGGGTCTGACGTTTACCACCTCTAGACTTGATATGCGACATATCAGACGAGAAGACCGGACTGTACAGGAAGTGTTACCGGCAGGCTTTTACAGGAGTTGGAGTGGGCTTACTTGCTGATCTTCTGATCGCTTAATACCCGGGTAGCCGTTACGTCCAGCTAGTACCGCTGACGGCTTATGGGTGCTTGATGTGATCATCACCTACTGCCGGCGTATTGACGAGTCTTTAGAGTCCTACACAGAGGTTTTACTGGCTCAGGCAAAACGAAATAGGGACGCATATGTGATATGTGCGGGACCGAGAATAATGCGTGTATGTGATACCGTATTCTATTCTCGCGACTTTATGTATCGGTCGGTTATATATGATATAGCCGGGATATCGAATCAAGTGTTGATTCGATAAGTCGATACAATGGATGTTAGCCGGTTATATGAGATATGACCGGATTTTTAAGTCAAGTGTTGATTTAATAATTAAGTGTATAATTGTATATTAGATATAGTAATTTACATTTGCTAACACTTGTTCACTTTATGGTTTTTCTCGTATGCACACTTGAATATATATATATATATATATATATATATATGTGTGTGTGTGTGTGTGATATATATATATTAAAAGTGTTTTTCTTTTGTATCATGGTTGATGATACACTAAACATGGGTGTGTAAGACATACACCATACTATATTATATGGTGGGTTATAATTATTTAAGATAATTACAAAATTGGTGGATTTTTGGAAAGAGCATGAAGCTTGTAGAAGCTTGCTTTGCTTTGACAAAGTCCACTACCTTTGTCTTCACCTTAAATTTTTTATTAACCTAACCATTTAGATTAGCTAAGGTTATGCCTCTACAAGAGTTAGTATATGATACTCACTCACCATGGTTAGACTTCTCACTTGATCATTATCCTCATCTCTTTCTTTTCTTCTTCTTCTTCATTTGTGAAAAGAAAAAGGTTGCTAGGGTTTGATCCAAAGTGAGATAGAATGTGAGAAACAAAATTCTAAAGAGAACCCACTTCCTATTTCTCCATCCTCTACTAGACTAGCTCTTTAGTTTATAGTGTTTACTTCACTAATTCTCTAGTTAGTGAAGTAGGAGCTTGAGTCGGAATTCCCTCGACGTAGATCATCTTCGGCCTCGAAGACTTCAAGCAAGGTCGCATCCTTCGCGTCGTGAAGCCATGCAAGAGCCCGGGAGAACCTTGATCGCAGTGAAGGAACTTCAACAAGGAGCAAATGAAGTGAAGGACCGATCTACAAGGGTTGTATTTCGTATTCCCTTTAGAGTAAAGTTGTTTACTTGCTTTTAGATTCGCCTAAACTCTAGTATACGATCTTGCTTAGGGTTGTTCGGCACATAAAAATTTATTTTTGGCATGGTCGATGCCTTGTAGAGCCTTGTTAGTGTGCCTAGTAACCCTACAGTGGTATCAGAGCCTAGCTAGAACATTAGGCGATGTGTTAACGAAGTTAAAACCCCGATCGAACCCGAATATGTCGAAATGAACCCCTCTCTGTACTTTTTCCAAAAACTGTGATTTTTCTGTATTAAAAATACCTAAAAAATTCAACAGGTGATTTTAGGAATTATTGTGCAAAACGACAAAGTGAGTCGTACGGATGGCCGCGGAACTGCGGCAATACCCTGCTTGTGCCGCGGCTCCGCGGCCGTACAGTGAGCTTGTGTTTTATTTTTTGCACAGTAATACCCTTCTCTGTTATTGCTATTTTATGGGTATTTTTAACCTGACTCAAGTGTTGAGTATTTTGGGGTTTATTTTGTAATCGTCGATTCGATCGGAGAATTTAAATTTGTTTTGTTATTCCGGATAATTTAGAAAGTACTAAAATATTCGAACGGATATCATTAACTTATTATTTCCCGGCACGAAAAACATTCAAGTGTTGAATTTTTCTCGGATTTAAATCTTTCGGAAAAACGTGCATGTGACGCGATGAACCCTCTAGAAGACAACAAACCTTAACTCGATTATATGACCGTCTTGAACTGCCCTTTGAACCTTAGGGTTTGGGGCAGTACGGCGTGCCACATGTGAGGCGTTGGCTTGACCCTTCTATGGCTGGACCGTTGCTACTGTGACGTATTCTGGAATTTTTGAACTCCGCTCAAGTGTTGAGCTATTATGGAAATCTTGGGTATTTGATTATTTGATCGGAAAGTTTAATACTGTTTATTTATCTGGAATGTGATACAATATCTGGAATTTATACAGTTAGGCATGAAATGCGAAATATGTGATATTTCGGATTTACGATGTCTAAAGAGATTGTGAATTCCAAATATTGTAGTTTTACACTTTCTTTTCTGCGACCGTAAGTGTAATATGTGATATCGCCGGTTTCGTTGCTATATGTCAACGACAATTGGGATGCGCATATTTACTTACGTTGATAACATGTGATGTTCTGTGTTGCTGGATATGTTATATTGGATCGTCGCGTTCTGAATAGCCGGGGGTTTTATGTGAGATGAGAGTTTTTTATTTTCATTCATGTAAAATTAAATGTATGTAATATTCTTTTATTAGGGCACTTTCGGGTCGAGGTTGATGTCACCATTTGTATATTATTTACTTTTCCGCACTAGGATAGACCCAAGAAGGAGAGCACAAGTAACCGGGTTCTAGAGTCCAGTGGGAAACCAACTCGAGAAGTCGAGTCCGGGTCTCCTAACTCTAGAATTGGTAGGGTTGCTTGCCACTCTCGTAGGGGTCTAGAGGTGTGGGTTTGGCTATTCATCGCGACCGTGGAATCCGTGTTTTATAGAGGCTCAAAATAAAACACGGACGTCCTAGTATATCCAATGTTTCATTTGTTTCTTCTGCTGCGATATCTGTGATGTGATCATTTGATGTTCTGTGATAAATACTGTATATAGTATATATGATATATTATATAGACATTACTTATATTTTACGCCCGCGCTAGCCCTGCCCTGCTCTGCCGTTAGTTACCTAACCTAACGGTGCACTAGGGGACATCGAGGCGAATGCGGATGTCATAAGTGTACGTCGTATTTATCTGTGATGTTTAGGTGACTTAAATGATGGGACTTCATTAATGTGATTAATGAAAGAAAAGAAACCTAAAAGATGTTGTAGAATCAAATTTTCAAATAAATGGGTAGCTACAGTTTTGCTTTGCATAGTGGTATATATGATATACCCTGCACCTTATTCGATGAGGAAAGAGCCGAGATCCCTTCACCGGGAGTGACCTCTTTAGCAAAACTGGCAGATGCTACAATACTCGGTTTGACTTTTGACTGCTTTTGGAGTTTTGCTTTGCATAGCGGTATATATGATATACCCTGCACCTTATTCGATGAGGAAAGAGCCGAGATCTCTTCACCGGGAGTGACCTCTTTAGCAAAACTGGCAGATGCTACAATACTCGGTTTGACTTTTGACTGCTTTTGGAGTTTTGCTTTGCATGGTGATATATATGATATGTCCTGCACCTTATTCGATGAGGAAAGAGCCGAGATCCCTTCACCGGGAGTGACCTCTTTAGCAAAACTAATGAAAGCCTCAAAATCACTCCATTTCAAAATTTTCACTTGATTCTACAACGATATCAAGTTCATTACGCAATAGGTTTTCAGAAAAACCTGTCATAGCCCTCCGTCATTTCAGATAAGTTGTATATAGTATTCGTGCTGCATTTGTTGGCTTTCGTCAAGGTGTAGTGTACGGTAGCTATATGCTGCTTATCTGCTGCATATGATGCGATTGGATTAGGGTAGTCGTACGGCTTTGTTGGCTTTCGTCAAGGGTCGTGCGGGTGGGTTTAATTCAATCAAGAAATGTATGGGTTGAACTTGACTAGCGGGCTATGGTTTGTTGGCTTTCGTCAAGGTCATAGCACGTTAGGGGCAAAATATTATCGGGAATTTCAAGTGTTGAGATTTGCAATGAGATTGCATACCTTCTATGAGATAGTTGGATCCCGATACCCACTGCGAGTAATTGTTACTCCTGGGAGAGTTTTACACAGGACAATTAGCCGATCAAGTAGGTGTTTAGAAAGGTGTCAACGGGGTTACGCCTCTGGGAAAACGAGGTTTACTTTAATTAGGTCCGTGCGAAAGCACGGGGAACCTCCCTCAAAGTACCAACACTGGCCTGGCTGAAAGATTGGCGAAGTTGTAGGGTGTAATTAATCCCGGCTAGTCTTTCCTTTTAGGGTTTGAAGGAAGATTTGATAAAAACAGTGGGAGCCATCCAGATTAGATAAAATAATAACCAATCTGATCTTACAAGAGCATACGCTAAAGTGTTTTCTTCTCTCTCTCTCCAGGTAGCGACCATATCATGCCTTAATCAAGATAATAATATGGATGTATTGACCGAACCCGCATGTTATACAGTGCTGGGGAACGTTGGTTCCGTTCTTTCTTATAAGAGTTATAGGACTGAACAGGATATAGGGGAATACCAGGATTCCTATGCCACCCGTATGAAGAATACATGTTGATGCATTTTCTTCGGGTGTGTTCGTTACGGAGAACTATTTCTCCATTTGCTCTACGTCCTGGGTATTAGATACCGGGTCAGGATCCCATATATGTAATCAGTTACATGGGCTTAGAAAAGGTAGAGAACTTGGTGAAGGTGATAAAGACATAAGGGTTGGAAATGGTGCAATTGTTGCAGCTAAAACCGTCGGGGAATATCACCTTGTATTGCCAACTGGTAATACATTGGTTCTGAACGAATGTTATTACATGCCGAACCTGATATGCAACATTATATCGGTTTCTTTACTAAGTAAAGAGGGATATAATTTTGTATTACAGGATAATGTTATGAACATTTTCCTTAACCAAAAGTTGGTTGGATCAGGCACGTTGTGCAATGGCATTTATGTTCTAAATCAATCAACAGTTCTGAGCATAATAAACACACACAAGAGGAAGAGTTCAGAACTGAACGAATCATTCTTGTGGCATTGTAGACTCGGTCATATAAATGCGACACGGCTAGCTAAGTTGCATAAGGATGGATACTTGAAACCGTTCGAATTTTCATCTTATAACACTTGCCAGTCATGTCTCAAAGGCAAAATGACCAAAACTCTGTTTACGGGACACGGAGAAAGAGTTACCGAACTCTTGGGACTGATACATAGTGATGTATGCGGTCCCATGTCTACACATGCCAGAGATGGTTCTTCGTACTTCATTACATTCACTGACGATCTCTCAAGATACGGACATGTGTTCTTGATAAGACACAAGTCTGAAGCTTTTGAAAAATTTAGAGAATATAAACAAGAAGTCGAGAACCAAACCGGAAAAAGTATTAAAATATTTTGATCTGATCGAGGAGGTGAATACTTGAGCAATGAATTCCTGGACTTCCTAAAAGAGAATGGGATTCTCTCTCAGCTGACTCCTCCATATACACCACAGCACAACGGTGTATCAGAATGGAGGAACCATACCCTATTAGATATGGCGCGCTCTATGATGAGCACAGCTGAGTTACCTATTTCCTTCTGGAGGTATGCGCTAGAAACAGCCATACATCTATTGAATATGGCCCCCACCAAATCTATGCCTACCACTCCATATGAGATATGGAAAGGGAAGAGACCATGTCTTAACTATGTTAAGATATGGGGTTGTCCAGCCTATGTCAAACGACAAAATCCGGACAAACTCGAGGCACGGTCTGTTCTATGCAAGTTTGTAGGATATCCCAAGAATTCACAAGGGTATATCTTCTACCACACTAAGGAATAAAGAGTGTTTGTTTCTCGGCATGCCACCTTTTTAGAAAAGGAATTTCTTGCAAAAGAGATTAGTGGTCATGAGGTAGAACTGGAAGAGGTTCCAGCTACAAAAGCTGCAACAGAAGATTTGGTGGAACCAGAGGATTCGGTAGTTCCCGATGAACCCCAGCCACTCCGCCGATCTAGTAGGGTTCCTCACCCATCTGAGAGATACTACGGTTTTCTCATGGATGGTGGGAGCGAGGATTGCATCATGGTTGATGATGACCCAACTAGCTTCGAGCAGGCCATCACGAGTGGAGACTCAGTAAAATGGCTGGATGCAATGCGGTCCAAGATGGAATCCATGTACACCAACAAAGTATGGACTTTGGAAGTTGCTCCTGAAGGGGTAAAACCCATTGGGAGCAAGTGGATCTTCAAGAAAAAACTTGGTGTAGATGGGAAAGTGGAGACTTTCAAAGCTAGACTTGTTGTAAAGGGTTTTCGTCAAAGACCAGGTGTGGACTATGACGAAACCTTTTCTCCAGTGGCTATGCTTAAATCCATCCGGATCATGCTTGCCATCGCTGCATATCATGATTACGAAATCTGGCAAATGGATGTTAAGAACGCCTTTCTAAACGGTGATTTAGAAGAGTGCGTGTACATGACTCAGCCAGAGGGCTTCGTAGATAGTGGGAGCAGCGGGAAGGTGTGCAAGCTACTTAAATCCATTTATGGATTAAAGCAAGCATCGCGGAGTTGGAACATCTGCTTTGACGTCGTTATCAAAGAGTTTGATTTCGTCAAAAATGTAGATGAACCTTGTATCTACAAGAAAGTGGCAGAGAGTAAGGTTGTCTTCCTCGTATTGTACGTGGACGACATACTCTTGATAGGAAATGATATTCCTATGCTGCAATCGGTCAAGCTCTTCTTATCACAAAGATTGTCAATGAGAGATCTTGGTGATGCCTCCTGCATATTGGGAATTATGATCTATAGAGATAGATCTAAAAGGATATTGGGATTGTCCCAATCCAGGTACATTGACACCATACTAAAGAGGTTTAGTATGGAAGAGTCCAAACGTGGGTTTTTACCCACAATCTCAGGGCTCACTCTCTCCAAAGAGATGTCTCCCAAGACTGATTTGGAGAGAGCTCGCATGCAAGTTATACCCTATGCTTCGGCAGTAGGCTCTATCATGTACGCGATGCTATATGCCAGACCCGATGTAGCATACTCACTAAGTGTAGTGAGTAGGTATCAAGCTGATCCTGGAGAGAGTCACTGGACAGCTGTGAAGAGCATTCTCAAGTACTTACGAAGGACTAAAGAGATGCTCTTGGTGTATGGTAACGGAGAACTCCAAGTGGAGTCCTTTACCGATTCGAGCTTCCAGAGTAATAAGGACGACTCTAAGTTGCGGTCGGGATTTGTCTTTACCCTTTACGGAGGGGCGGTTAGCTGGAAGAGTTCCAAGCAGGAAACCGTGGCAGACTCGACGATGGAGGCTGAATACATCGCTGCCAACGATGCTGCCAAAGAGGCTGTCTGGATCAAGAAGTTCATTACTGAACTTGGAGTGGATCCATCCATTGAGCATCCAATACCTTTGTATTGCGATAACAATGGAGCGGTGGCTTTGGCCAAGGAACCCAGGTCCCATCAGCGATCCAGGCATATTCTGAGACGGTATCACCTGATCCGGGAGATAATTGATCACCGGGAGATCGAGGTCAGGAGGGTTGACACGAAGAACAACACAACGGATCCACTCACGAAGGCCATTCCCCAGATACAGTTTGAGAGACTCTTCGGGATGCTCGGTATGCGATACTACAGTAGCTGGCCCTAGTGCAAGTAGGAGATTGTTAGTTGTATGTATGCCCTAGAGGCCAGTATTGTACAGATGATGTATATTATATTGGATGCTTGGACATATATAGAGAAGACTTTCTTGCTCGACATGATAGTATGCTATTTGGTTGCTCTTTATCTTAACATGTATACTTGTCTCTTTATACTGTCTTATAGTTACATGTTGGTAAAGCCCTTAGGATGTATACTTGACTACCTGGACTATGATGTGGATCATACTAGTGGGGACATGGAGTCCGTAAGTACATCCTTCAAGGTCCCTAGTCGTAGATGTATCGAGACGAGGCATCGATATACCAATGTAGACTAGCGTATATGCTTCTCGACCCATGAGATGGGCGATGGATGATCCCATATCCATTGGTGTTTGACATCAAAGATGGTATACAGGTGCTCAGTGGAGACTGGGTATACTGGACGGACTCGCCGAGAACTCCCAGATGGTATTATACCTCATGTCAGATGGCAGTTCTCTGGTGACACTTGTGCAGGTTAGTCTGTAAACCCGAGATCGTCATAGAGTCTTGTGTGATTCCCACTGTACTTTGATTTCCACCTTACCACATCCATGAGGGCGTGCAAAACGGTGGTTTTTGGGTACAGTCCCGAGTCACATGGAGGCAATGAGCGATAGGAGGGGTTTCGTCTCTCCCGGTATTGGGAGTTGATGTTGCGCTGTTCTCGATTGGCCGTAACAGGGAAGTCCCTGGCCAGGGCTGATTTAGAGATTTACTGGTAAGTGTTACCAGTAGTTTCTCGACCCATTATGAGCCTCATATCGGCACGACTTATCGGTTATTGGGGTCTGACGTTTACCACCCCTAGACTTGATATGCGACATATCAGACGAGGAGACCGGACTATACGGGAAGTGTTACCGGCAGGCTTTTACAGGAGTTGGAGCGGGCTTGCTTGCTAATCTTCTGATCGCTCAATACCCAGCTAGCTGTTACGTCCAGATAGTACCGCTGACGGCTTGTGGGTGCTTGATGTGATCATCACCTACTGCCGGCGTATTGACGAGTCTTTAGAGTCCTACACAGAGGTTTTACTGGCTCAGGCAAAACGAAATAGGGGCGCATATGTGATATGTGCGGGACCGAGAATAATGCGTGTATGTGATACCGTATTCTATTCTCGTGACTTTATGTATTGGTCGGTTATATATGATATAGCCGGGATATCGAATCAAGTGTTAATTCGATAAGTCGATACAATGGATGTTAGCCGGTTATATGAGATATGACTGGATTATTAAATCAAGTGTTGATTTAATAATTAAATGTATAATTGTATATTAGATATACTAATTTACATTTGCTAACACTTGTTCACTTTAGGGTTTTTCTCATATGCACACTTGAATATATATATATATATATATGTGATATATATATATATATTAAAAGTGTTTTTCTTTTGTATCATGGTTGATGATACACTAAACATGGGTGTGTAAGACATACACCATACTATATTATATGGTGGGTTATAATTATTTAAGGTAATTACAAAATTGGTGGATTTTTAGAAAGAGCATGAAGCTTGTAGAAGCTTGCTTTGCTTTGACAAAGTCCACTACCTTTGTCTTCACCTTAGATTTTTTATTAACCTAACCATTTAGATTAGCTTTGCTTTGACAAAGTCCACTACCTTTGTCTTCACCTTAGATTTTTTATTAACCTAACCATTTGAATTGAAACTGAGATACTGATGCAAGTTCTTCCCTTCTGAATCAGATAGATTCATATCTGAAAGAGGCTGACAATAAGTTCTGACAATAAGTTCTTTCCATACATCTGCCCTTTCTCAACGTATTTCTTTAGACAAAAACTCCGTTTTTCCTCTTTCCGGATGGTAAATATTTATCAGAACATGGAGTGTGAATCAAACCCATGTTTGAATTGAAACTGAGATACTGATGCAAGTTCTTCCCTTCTGAATCAGATAGATTCATATCTGAAAGAGGCTGATGCAAGTTCTTCCCGTTTACCAAGCAGAGTCTCGCGAAATCTTCCCTCTTTGCCTTCAATTACATCTGAAAATGACTTGTAAACTTTATTATGACCATCCCTCATTGGTTGTCCGCGTATTCCATTATCAAGAAGTGTATCCACAGCCTCTTGTACCAATTTTTCCTGACACATTACTAATTCTCCTGGCGTAGACCTACTTGTTGCTAATAGATCGGTAAGAATATTGTTACGATAGATAACTCTTCTATAGAGTTCATTAATTTACCCCCATCTATCTGAATGATTGGTCTCAACTCGGGAGGCAGGACTGGTAATAGGCACAAAACCATCCATTCTGGTTCTACATTTGTTCGAATAAAATGTTTAGCTAATTCCATGCTTCTAACCAAAAAATCCTTTCTTCTTCGAATTTTTCTATCTTCCCATTCGTTTCCAGCGGACTCTTCGTCTCCTAATTCCTTCCATTCTACCAATGAATTCTCTATAATAATTCGCAAATCTAAATCGGCTAATTGTTCTCTGATAGCACTTGCTCCTGTAGAGATTTCTCGATTTCTAAATGTCTCAAAGCCCTGGGTAGTAAAAAAAAGTGGGATGCTGTATTTCCAGGATTGGATTTCATATTCGAATAAACCTCGTAATCGTAAGAAAGTAGGTTTTTTAGCTATGGGCCTAGCAAAAGAAAAATATAGATAGGTTCCTATAGGATTGGATTCCCCCTTTTAAAATCGGACGTGAAGGTTTCCTCTCATCCGGCTCAAGTAGTTACACCAAATAAAGAAGAGAGTTCTTTTTTTTTACTTTATTCGATAAAAAGAAAACCCTACAAAGAACTACCCCTTACTCAAGTTCTCAGTCCAGTAAGGACCAACCTTTCATTAATTCATTTTTCGTTTCACTTTCACTTTTTAACTTTCTGAATGAATTATTGACGACAAAATTGAAATGTGAAATTCTTGAGTAGTCTACTTCCCTTCAAATGATGAATCCCCTTTAAATTAAAGGAATACTTTAGTACTCGTAAGGGATTTTCTTGTCTATATATCGTTTCGTTCCATTCGATCTTTTAGGTCCCTACTCACCTCACTTCTCTAACCATGCTATATTTGCCTGCTTGAAAAGAATCTCTTTCTAAAAGAAATGGAATGACTAATTCCACGAAAAAGTCTTTTTTTTTCACGAGGTATAACTAGCAATTCCCATTTATCTCTTACGGAATCGACCATGGATCAATTCCCCCTTTGTTTGGAAGTGTTGAATACACCCATAATTCTGAGCTTCATGTTACTCCTTCCAAGACACATGTCAGAGTCAGGGGCATCCCAATCAGATTGAATGGGATGACAGTTTATTAATCCGAATCTGTAAAATGCAAA